>JBBBDQ010029489.1:0-292536 GCA_037127315.1 Ascarosepion bandense
TATATATATATATATTATCAATTTTCTGCACTATTGTAAGAACTACAACCGAGAAACTTCTGAATATTGTTTCTTATGTCTTTGTCTATGAGTGTCTTTTTATAAATATACTCGCAGTATAGCCCGGCATTGCTTGTGGCGCAGTGGAGATCGGCTCGGAACGAGAAATCGGGCAGCCGAGTTCGAATTCCAGCCGAATTCATTGCATTCACTTACGCGCAAATACCCTTGGGAAAGGTACTAATCCGTCTATTCCTTCCAGTTATGGGTTAAATAACAGGACAGATTGGGTTCTATAGCCTTGGTCGGCAACCAGTCTACCGCAGGAAGCAATGGCAACCTACTGCGGGATAATCTTCTGCCCAGTCAGTCATGTCTCTTTCGAGACATGATCGCCCAAGCGTGTATCGCGCATGGCACTTAACTGACTGACTATGAGTGTATCAAATTTGATTAAAATTGGACCACTCCTTCTATAATTTGATTTTTTTCGATTATTGATTTTCGATATTTATCGGGGGTACCTCGACACAAAACCTAGCTAAGAACACTTGCAGATGCTTATAGTACAACTGTGTAAATGTTCAAGAAAATCGGTTCAGCCGTTTCAGAGTCTATAGGTAACGGACACACACACAGACACACACGCGCACACACACACACACACACACAAAGTTCCATTTATAAATAAGTTTATATATATATATATATATACCACTTATTGGTCAGAGTCAAATTAGACCAGTAAAAAGTTGTATCAAAAAATGCACAATACATTTTTAAAGAAAAATAAAAATGTATAGCCTTTAAATATTCTAATTTGGAAGATCAAGGGATTTCGCTAACTTGGTTTCAACTTTTTGGTATCTTCAGATGAAAGTGTGTACGATATTATTTTGCTAGCATTGACTAACTCTTCCCTTATTTTACAGTTTTTGTTATGCCTTCTAAAATTTTTGTTATGCATTAAAAACAAGTGTGGATAATCAGTTGATATATAACACCCGAAGATACTGAAAGGTTGAAAACACAGTAGTGCCTGATCTTTCTAATTAGAATATATATATATATAAATGAATAAGAAGGAAGAAAATAATTACAACGTTTAAAACATTAAGCTAAAACAGTGGTCAATATAAAAATAGGGCATTGAATATTCATTATTAATTTTTACTTTTGAACATGCACAAACTACACACTATTACAAAATTGTACATTTTGTTTTGATAATGGAAGAACAATGTCTCATCAGGAAGTTAATAATGATGGTAATAAACGTTTTATTGGGAAAAAACATTTATTTTTTAAAAACACCACTTCCCTTTATTTTTGAAATATTTTTTTATTTTTTTTGAACAAAGTAAAAAGATATTAAAAAAGAGGGAAAGAAAGATGGGAAAAATTAGAAAATAAGATGAGAAATCAAGAAAAAGAAATAGAAAGTGAAGAGGAAAATAAGTGAGAAAATATGGAAATGGCTGAGAGAGACAAATTTTAAATTTTGGCCAGAAGTAAATTGCAGACAGATATTGACATTGGTTACACAGTGTCTGGGGGCCAAATCATTTGGCATTTTTTAAAGAAAAGAATTGTACTTCTATAAAGAAAAAGAAAAGAAAGAGGAAAAGGAAAGATACAGGAGTAGAAAGTGAAGAGGAAAATAAAGAGGAAAAAAGTAAGAAAATGTAGAGTGGGAAGAAAGGGAAAAACAATGAAAACAGCCAAGAGAGGGAAATTTAAAAAATGGAAAGAACACAGACTTTATTAGTAACTTGTTAATCTTTCTGCATAAACACATTCTGCTGCTTACAACTAGGATTCTGGATTCATTTAACTACATACTACAACTACATTTTCTCTTTGAACATTTAACTTTTACAAACTGATGTGATTCTGTTCTGTTAATAAAATTCTACTTTAACATACAAATGAAATACTTTTATTCTTCCAACCTTCAACCTTCTGATGATATCTGATATCTAAAGTTGTGGGGAGTGTCAACTTTGTGAATTGGCCAGACATGGCTGACAATCCCTACTTCAAGTTAGAGTGTATGTAAATATAAATGTAAAATATCAAAGTGGACACCGAGCTCAACATCAAACAGGGAAAAAGCTTTTCTGAGCAGTTGTCATATATATAAAGATATATAAATTTTAGGAAATATATGTAACAATAAATAAAATTATATTTTACGTAAAAATGGCCGACTAGACTATTTCTGTGCAATAATGTTTAAAAGCAATCAGCTTTTGTAATTAGTGCTTGATATTAACAAATAGGGCATTAATAGTAGTAGTAGTAGTAGTAATAATGAATTGAATAAAAAAGAATTTTACAATAATTAAATAATTTTACAATCAAGTCTTTTGAAGAGTGGATATAATTTCTGTAAAACTCAGAGTAGAGACAAGATAAATTAATTTTATTCTTTGTGTATATATATATATATATATATATAGAAAGAGAATGAAAGAAAGGAAAAAGTAAATTGTCCATGTATTGAATATTGCTATCATATCTTATCTGGTGCTTCTACTATATATATATCAAGATTTTTGACAAAATTTAAAGAGTCTGTAATGTAATCAATTCTGACCTGGCATCTTGACTTCAGTCACTTTCTCACTGATGTAACGTGGCTTCCCACTGTTTTTCTACAAATATTTTCATGGCAGTTGGTGGGTTGAGCTTTCCTTCTTGTTGCCTTCTGCATGAATTTAAGCATGCTACTAGAATGGCAACTAGGTCTCACCATTTTACTGTGAAACTTGCTAAATGTAACCATAAGTTCTACTTTAATAGTTTCTTTTCTTGTACTTCTCACCTGTTGTACTCCCTCACAATTTGCTATCTTCAAAAATTAAATGCAGTGTCAATCAATATTTTCTGTTTTTCCAAATCCTATTATTTGTTGTCCTTTCTCGTTACTAAAGTCAAGAAACAATTTTTGACTCTCTCTCTCTCTCCCTCCTTTTTTTCTCTCAATACTTTTCTTCTTAATGATCTCTCTCTCTCTCTCTCTCTTGTTGGGAATTTTCCCTCTATTATTGTGAAAACCTTACACCCCTCTTTTCCACCCCAGTCGGTGTGCTGTTTAACAAAATCAGAATGCAAGACAAGATTTGGTGAGTCGGCTCCCATGTCTTGAGAGAAGAGGTCAGAAGAGAGATTTGAAATAGGGTCAGCCTGAAAACTCTCCTGCTGCTAGAAATAGAAGAAGCTGAGAGAGAGAAATATTGCAAGTTCAACCCACTGATCATCCCATAAAAATAAAACAATATGAATATTATTGTGTTAGGGAAATACCAGCCAACTGATATTTCTTTTTCATTACTTATTTTGACTTTCAATAGAAGGGGAGAAAGCACCCACCTCTTATTGTCTGCCTGCTCTTATCAACTGCTCTAGTAATCCAGTACACAGGAAATTGTCAAGGCTACATTTCAATCTAGGGTCACACATTGTCAAAACCCATTGACAGATATTTTGACTATCTTGGATAAATTTCGCTCTCTTCTCTCAACGAAAGAATTTTGCACTCAGTGAAACCTTATATCTGTACTTTCCACTTGTTAACATTTTGGCTACTCTTCCCGACAAAAATAATTATATTCTTCAATTTTAAAGAAATCTCTTTTCATCTTGAAAACCACTCAAAATTAATACCAGCCATCTGAAAATATGGTTACAATTGTATAAACATTTCAAGTAGGTAATTTACTGCTTTTTTACACATCTCCTTTCTTTGATATTTTTGTGAGTTTTAATTTCTCTACACCTTCTTTCTTTATTAGGTGTCCTAAAAATTTCAGCTCTTTCAGATTGCAAGCAGTTTCTTTTTAATTCCTATTCTTCTGACAACTTTATCATTTGTCATATGCTCTGTCCATGATATTCTCAACATTCATTGGTCATATCATATTTTAGTTGCTTCAAGTATTTTTTAAAAACTTTCAATGATTTTCTAGCTTTCACTTACATCTAAACAAGTACACTTGTAGCAATTCTTCTTTCTTTTCTTTGTTTCTAACATTATTTTTTGATCTCATAATACCTTCCTCATTTTTTGAAAAGTTTCTTTTACTTTTCATTTTAATTTCTGTGCTATGCTTTCTATTGTCTGTTATTACTTTGCCCAAATAAAAAAAGAAGCTCATGTTTAATTTTGATGACCCCAATGTGTAATTCATGTCTTGTGCTGACACTTTTTCTCATCACCATTCATTCCATCTTACAATTATGAAAAGATTATGAAATTTTCATCTAAAAACTAAGGTGCATATCATTAGTTACTATCCAGTCTGTTGTATGTGTAACTTTCTGTTAAGGGAGATAAAAAGAAAGCACATATCTATGTGCACAGATAAAGAAAATTTTAAAAATATCCTATTTAAACAGAAATTAAAAATATAATCCCATTTAAACAGAAATTAAATATGAAAGACTTCAATATGAAGATATATTATCTGTTGGACATCTGAGTAAGGAAAAATATATGATTTATTTTGTACCTATTCAGACAGGCTTTCTGTTGCAGTCTTAACTAAATATGTAACTGCCATTTATACCTTTTGAATCACACAACATTAGTGTAAGCCAGAACAGTATTCAATTTCCTTTGTACTGCTCTGTTTTCTTGTTGACATAATATATGTCAAGTTGGAATATAGCCTAGTAGACATGCAGTTTTACTGCTAGATCCAAATTTAAGATGTTTGTTCTTGGCAAAAGAATTTGCTGCACACACACACACACACACACACACAAGATTTATACATATATTTAGGTTCTCTTATTCATGGTCCAGTTATAATGGATGCGTTTACTCATCACACATTTTGGAAACTAGAAATTATGGTGGAGTGATAAAGATTGTATGTTTTTAATATTTAGTCTCTCTCTGTTGCTCTCAATACTTTCTTAATGATCTCTCTTTTGCTGGGACCTTTCCCTCCATTATTATATAAACATTTCAAGTAGGTTATTTACTGTTTTCCTAACACATCTCCTTTCTTTGACATTTCTTATAAGTGTTAATTTCTCTATACCTCCTTTCTTTATTAGGTATCCTAAAAATTCTAGCTATCTCTTTCAGATTTACTTAGCTCTTTTATTTTCACTGAATAAGCTTTCATGTCATTGTTATTTTTAAAACAAATCACAAATTCAATTTTCTAAGCATTATTGATGGCCACAATCTTAACATTAGCTATGCAGATAACACGGTGTTGATAGAAGACACAGAAAGGAAAACTACAGGAACTCCTACAGTAGTAAAGGAAAGCAAGAAAAAAGGACTAAACATCAATTGTAAGATGATAGTAAAAGAACAGCCCAATATATGACCTATGAACTGGAGACACCAAAAGCAAGCAATGACAAAAATTTAAATATCTAAGAAGTGTAGAAGGGCTGAAAATGCAACATAAAAAACTGAGAGAGTGAAAGTAGCCTTTCAAAAGCTAAGCAAATTACAGAGCAACCTTGGTTCTTGAACATTTGGTTTTTGAACAGAAAATTTGAGATGAAAATGCCTCGGTTATTGAACAAAATTTTGGTTCTCAAACAACATTGCTGAACTGAGTTAACCCAAATCGAGTCATTTCTGAGTCAACTGCCTTGTTGTATATCTTCATGTGTTGTGCTGTGCTGTTCTTAAACAGTTGAAGTTGAAGAAAAAAATTATCATATTACATGAAAATGATGTTTGAGTGTCATATCTCACTAGTAGTGTATGCCTAAACTGACTACTATTCCAAAAATAAAAAAGTGATAAAAGCAGCTGATGTTGCAAAAGGAGTGACTGTTATTACTAAGCAATGGCCAAAGATGCTCAAAGCAGTGGAAAAGTTATTCTTCTTCTTTTATGTGCCATGTCCTTTCAGGACGTAGGTGATCATGGCTTTCCATGTCTCCCTATCCCTGGTGGCTCTTAGCACGCTTTCTCCTGTTGTACCATGCAACCCTCATTCCTTCATCCACCTGATCAAGTCCTTCAAATATCTTATCCGCTGCTTTCTCCTGTCTCTTTTTCCCTGTATCTGGCCTGTTAGTACCAGGTTCTCCAAGCCCTCCTTCCTCATTGCATGTCCCAGGAACTTTGGTTGTCTCTTCCTGATGCTCAGTATTAATTTCCTTTTCGTCTCCATTCTTTCCAAAACCTCATCATTGCTCACATGCTCAATCCATGATATCTGCAGCATCCTTCTGTAGAACCACATTTCAGCTGCTTCAAGCTTTTCCTTCATCTTTGAAGATATTGTCCAACATTCACTGCCATAGTGAAGAACCAACATCACATAGCAATCCAGTACTCTCCTCTTTGTTTCTAGTGAAATTGTCCTGTTTCTTAATACTTTACTCAACTTCGGGAATGCTTCTTTTGCCATGCCAATTCACCTTCGGATCTCAGTGTCACACTTTTTGTCTTCTGTTAGAACACTTTCTAGGTATTTAAATTTCTGTACCTGCTTGATTTTAGAGTCCTTCACCTGTAATTGACCTTTTGGTCTGCCCTTTTTGCTGATGACCATGTATTCGGTTTTCTTGCAGTTTATTTGTAGTCCTTTCTTGTCACTCTCTTCAGTTACCTTCTGTAGGAGGTCTTGTAGTTTTCTTTCTGTATCTGCTATCAGCACTGTATCATCTGCGTACCTTATATTGTTTAAATTGTGGCCTCTGATGACGAATCCTGGCATAATTTCTAGGGTTCTCAGAATAGTCTTGCTTTATAAATTGAATATATCCGGTGAAAAGATGCATCCTTGTCTTACACCCCTTTCAATCTTAGTATAATTGCTGAATTCGTTACCTGTCTGTATGCAGGCAGTTTGCTGCCAGTAGAGATTCTTGATTATTCTTAGGTCTTTCCCAAATATATCGAGGCTGCCAAGCATCTTCATCAATTCTTTGTGGTGTATTTTGTCAAACACCTTTGCATAATCAATAAAACATAGGTACAAGTCCTTCTTCATTTGTATTGCCCTTTCAGAGAGCATCCTAATCATAAATACGGCGTTCCTTGTTACAGTATCTTTGACAAAACCGCACTGTTATCGTCCTATCTCTGGCCTGATTCTGCTTCTTGCTCTATTCATCTGGATTCGAACGAGCAGTTTTGTTACATGGCTCATTAAACTGATGGTTCTGTGGAATTCGCACTCATTTGCTCCTGACTTCTTAGGCAGCGCTATGAAGATTGACTTGCTGAGGTCATCTGGTATTACACCACTATTATAAATTTCATTTATTATTTCTGTAATTTTCTCTATGCCAAATTCTTCCAGGGCTCTATGACTATGCAGCTCTATGACTATGCCATCTGGTCTTCAGCAGCTCTATGACTATGTCGTCTGGTCTTCAGCAGCTCTATGACTATGCCGTCTGGTCCAGCTGCTTTGTTTCTGTTCAGTTTGGCTATTGCAGATTCCGCTTCGGACCTTAATATTTCTGGTTCGTCCACATCTTTGTGTATTACCGGTTGCTCTTTCTTGTCGTGGAAAAGATCTTTTATATATTCTTCCCATCATTGCAGTATTTTCTCTTTCTCCAATATGATTGTTCCATCCTTGGATTTTATACATCCTGTTGAAGAGCAGGTTTTTTTGTCCTGTCAGTTTTTTTGTTTCCTTGTGCATGCCTGCTTTATTATTCCTGCTCAATCTCTCTACTTCTGCACATTTGTCATTGAGCTATTCCTCTTTAGCTTGTCTGCATTTTCTCCTTATTTCCTTGGGTAGTTCCCTGTACTCCATTCCATGTCTTGATATCATTTTCTACCTCCTTTGCATCATGTCAAGTATCTCTTCAGTCATCCACTTGTTTTTTCTTCTGCGCCTGATTTCTTTTGGAGCAATGTTGTTTACTGATGTCACTATCACTCCCTTGAGTGAGTCCCATTTCGATTGTCCTTTTCCAACTTTTTCTTCATATTGGATTTTCATGCAAATGAGAAACAGTTAGCAAGTGACAGCATCAGTGAAGCATTTATTTGTGAGTAGGCACTAGAAGTTTATGATGATCTCGTAAAGAAAACCCCTAGTACAAGTGCTGAGAATGATACTTTTGAATTCAAAGCTAGTAGAGGCTGGTTTGAGAAATTTAAGAAGAAAAGTGAACTACACAGTGTTCTCTTTTTAGGAAGTTTGAGCTCAATATTATATTGAAACTTTTCCGGCAAATTTTGAATAAGTAATCATCTGGGGTCTGTGAACAGATTAATCTATCTTATATTGATTCCTACAGAGAAAATAGCTTCAGTTTATGAACATTTCAGATCACGAATAGCTTTCAGGATTGGATTAAGTTCATGAACCAAGGTTCCACTGTGTTAAAGAGTGATAAAATTGTATTAGTAATAAAGAATAGATAACTGAACTGTTATTTACTATTAGACCTTCTATATGGCATTGAATGTGGAACAATCTCTTGATAGATGAAAAAAGAAAAGGCAGCAGAAATGTTCCAAAAAAGTTGCCAAGAATTCTTTGAACTGAATATGTGATCAATGACAGTTTTTGAGAAAATGGAAACAAAAAGGGCACTTATACTTAGCATTAGAAAAAGATAGTTGAAATTTCTAGGGCACATAATGAGGAAAGAGGGCTTAGAAAATTGGACACTCACAGAACTTACTGAAGGCAAGGAGGAGAGAAGAAAGCAGCATATAATCTACCTAATGGGTTTTTTAAATGGCTGGCAGAACAAAGATTAGGAGATATAACTAAAAGGCAAAATTTATTAAGAGCTACAAGGGAAATAAACTTGTGGAGAACCATGATTGCCCACATAGTAAAGTGCCACAATAATAAAAAGATATCAGACATTTAATTTTTTTTAATAGTTTTAAAGGAGACAGATTTTTTTGTAGTAAGTCTCAAACAGATTTGTTTTTTAGCTATTTTCTTTCATTGAATAAACTTCATTGACTGCCTGTGAAGTGTTCACTTTGGCTTTTTATCCTTTCTTGGAGACACAAGATTTTGGGAGTCCTGAAGAATAAATTTGAATAATTTATTAACTCATACATCTGCATATGGTAAGCATTCCTGATTCTGGGCATTTGTTTTGATCCTTACTTTAGTGCCATGTGTCAATCTATTTTTAGCATGGACAAAAATGTTTAGTAAAATTTTGGGGGTACAATAGTTTTAAAGATCAACTTTCCCCATGTTACTGTTATTTATAAAACTAGAAAAGAAAACAGTATTTAATGAAAGTAAGTTTGCTATTTGAATAATTGTGACTACTTGTTGTATCCTGGAGAAAAAATACAATAAGGAATTGTGCACCCAAGTGGTAAACTACCAAATACAGACATTGTAGAGCAAACCAGAGTATTCTGTTCGAGAGTGTCACTGAGAGATTAGTCTACTGCAATATACACTACCATATAAACTCCCCACTAATCAGTAGATATGACTCTCATATAACAAATGGACTCATCCATCTTACTATACCAGAAGACTAGCAGGATATTCCTCTCCAACATCCACCTCCCAGATAATTTTTTTCCATAATGGAAAAAAATTCTCTTCAATAGTTTTTCTGTTTAGGGTCAGAAGTGGTTTCCTTTTCCTAATACTCTTTCTTTTCATATCTCTTTGAATTGGTGCTTCATAAGTATTTTGAGGAACTGGTACTAGTGGTGATGTGGGAAATAGCACCTGGAAAGTATCATAAAGTACCTCTATCAGTATTTCCCGGGTATCTTTGTGTACCTTGGTCGTAGCTGATTCACATGCCTTTTGCACTTGAACCCATTGTTTTTCACAATGTACATCACTCCACCGAGTTTCTTTACAATTGTACTGTCTTCCCAAAATGATTTTTCAGCTTTGTAGAACTTGAAATATATTTTCTGATAAGTTCTCACTTCAGTGTTTTTCACTTCAGAAGTTTTCTTTACATGACTGGGCAACAGCCAGTCAAATATGTAGGAGAGGGTGGGGAGAGTTGGCCACAAAATCTTCCTTTTTTATATTTCTTTCACTAGTGTTGAAGTGATTGGTTTTATCAAACTGAAAATTTGCACACATAAACAACACACATTTTTCATGATACAGAACAAGTTTTATTCATGTAAGTATATAAAAAAAAGAGTTGAGAACCAAATTCCAGACATGTCATGTATGGGGAGAGTTGGCCACAAATGGCGAAAGTTGGTCACATTAAAAGAAGTCAGCTTTTTCAGCTCTCAATAACAAAATACAACAAAATGAGCAAATTTATTAGTCTTTACATCATTTCTGCATCATAATAACACCTGATAATATTCTGAAATGTGCTGGGCTCAGCGATATAATGGTTTTTATATGATCAATACTACACATGAATGATGAAATATAAACACACACACACACTAGTTACAAATCTGTGCCACAGATGTGTTCTAATTAGTAAATTAGACACCCTAATACAAAGGAATGCATGAAAAACAGCCACAAATTCATTCAGAACCCAGTCATGTGAAGATATAAAACCAGTATGAACAATGTGGAGAGTTGGCCAGCCTGTGGCCAACTCTCCCCACAAGGAAAATCTGAACACAAAAAATCAGTAAAAATTAACAATGACTGTCACTTTTTAAGAAATATGCTGAAAGCCCAGGCTAAATGGACACTCTTTACAGATGCAAAAAACAGAACACTGACAATGTCATCAAAGCTACTATGTGTTCAAAGGTAAAACTGAAAAATTGAAAAACTTACCTCCAAAATGAGTCAATGCTCTCTCTCAGCCATGTGTCAAAGGAGGTAATCAACAGTGGGCCAGTTATTCCTCACTACAGAAGAGCTCTCCAGAAACAAAGCTAAGAATTAGTTTCATATTTGTGTTTTGCTTAGACACAGGGGTGGCCAAGTCTCCCCACCCTCCACTATCTTATTTTTCTGGCAAACATTAGTTCAGCAGGTGGCAGTCTAGGATCCACATTTGGATTAAGTGGGATTCTGTATAAAAATAGAAACTTCTGTATAGAATCATCATTTGTATATTTTGCATTTTTGTTAGTTCCAAGTTTATGTAATAATAAAGTAATTTTTTCCTCGTTCAACCAATTCTGACACCTTTTAGTAAAAACAGTTTTGTATCTTTTAAAATATGCCAGGTAGGTTATGTCATTCTCTGGGATACAGGCAAATTCAGACAATGAATTTACTATTTTTTTCCGAGGAGAAAAATTTAGTATTTTGTACTTGAACATTATCTCCTATCCTCTTTTCATCTCTCTTACTGTTTTAGAATTTGTTCTGCTATTTCTTCAGTTTTTTGTTGTTGTTGTACTATTTGTTCTTGCATTAAATGCAAACTGGCTTGTAGAGCCTTAGTTAACTCTGAGAAACGTTCCATTCTTAGCAGAAAATATATTTATGCACAACTTCCAAAAAAGTAACTGTTCAAACAAAAAAAAATTCTTTCTGGCTACTATTGCAATAATTAACAAATACTCACTTGTGTTTAATCCGCAATATTTGAATCTCTATTAAAAAAAAACGTTGCACTGATGCCTTTCTACCTGCAGTTGTTAACACTGTCGCATTCACCTAGAAGAAAATATTTTCCTAATTTTTACTTCCATTTCAAACATATTTGTCCAGATTTATCATTACATGACAAATTTAGTGATTTTCTGATTGAATTTGCTGCAAATTTATGTTTGAAGTTTTTTTTTTTATACTTAGTATACTTTGAATATTTGGTTGGTCTGTTGTACTTGGCAAGTACATGATTGAATTATTAGAAAATCTTTGAATTTTAGCAACTTTATAATTTAGTAATGTATTTGGCAACTACCCGCTTGAATTGTTCAAATCATCATCGCCACAAATGTTTTATTCTTGAGAAAAAGTACAATAACGAATTGTGCACCCAAATGGTAAAATACCAAATACAGATGTCGTAGAGCAAACTGGATTACTCTGTATGAGAGTGTCACTGAGAGATTAGTCTACTGCAATATACACTACCACATCCTTGCTAATCAGTAGCTATGACTCGCATATAACAGATGAAGTCATCCATCCTACTGTACGAGAAGGGTAGATAGATATTCCACTACAACACTAATGCATTAGTTTTTAGCCAAAGTAAAAATTGAAAAACTTAGATTTAAAATAAAAATTTAATAAAACATTGGTTTGTGAATTTAGTGACATAATGACTGTGAGTTCAATCTCTAGCTTGGGAAGTGCATACTTGCACTTAGAAGAAATGGGTGAACAGTAGCTAAGTAGTTCTAAATAAAATAGAAGGTATGGTAGAGTAATTGATTGCAGCTCAGATTGAAGAATTGGAGAGACAAGTTTGAATTCCAGTTGAGTTCATTAGATTCACTTATGTTCTAATATCTTTTGGAAAGTTATGAATCCAACTCTTCTTCTCCCATCTATTAGTAAATAGCAGGATAGACTGGGTTCTATAACCTTGGGTGGTGACTGGTTTTGGAGATGGAAATCTCTAAATTCAAAACTGTATGTAGCCTTGATGAAGCCCATACTATGCAGTTGAAGAAAGGAATTTTTGCATTGACTTGATGATCCTGACTATAATCAACTAAATAAAAATAAGAACTAGATGATATCCTTAGAGGTGAGCAGTGAAACGAGATTAGTCTACACCTGTAAATTGAATAAGGGGTTCAGTTCAGAATTCCCTGGATCTTACCCAGATTGATATACAACAGTGTACAACGTTGTGATAATAACAACAAAGATGAGAACAATAGTCTGAAAATAAATAGTGCAAATAATGGTAACTCCTGATGCCAGAAATTCAGACAGAAAATAAAATTTAATAACTAATAAAGAAAATGTAGTTGCAAGAAATACAATCATTTTCCTAACCTGTTTCATCGACTTAGACAAAAATTCAGAATCATATTACTTTGTGGGTAAAGGAGAATTAAATCTTTAAATTGAATATTTTTATGTATAAAACCAAAGAGTGAAGAGTTTAAAAGTTATCAATTTTCACATTATTGATATTATATCAATAAATATTGAACTAATCAGCTGGTTTGAGTCAATGATCAACAAATATTGCATTGAATACTGTTGTCATATCTGATCAAGTGATACTGCTATTCATTTTTAGGTTCTTGACAAAATTCAAAAAAAGAATTTGCAATATAATGGAACCTGACTTGGCAGTTTACCTTCAGTCACTTTCTTGCTGGCATAATGGACTAAACTATCGCCCGGTTCACACTCCACCCACGTCTATTGTACAGGTGTAGAGGCTCATCCCTTGTTCCCTGTTTAGGATGTGGTTTCCGGCTTTCTCTTTTCCAATCTTTTCACTTTTCTTTTTTTTCTTTTTCTTTTTATTTATTTATTTATTTTTTTCAATTGGAGTAGATAGACTAAACTATCGCCCAGTTCACACTCCACCCACATCTATTGTACAGGTGTAGAGGCTCATCCCTTGTTCCCTGTTTAGGATGTGGTTTCCGGTTTTCTCTTTTCCAAATCTTTTCACTCCTACGTAGCCCCCTGCACATCAGTGGCCTTGCTTGGGGTGATATGATTTTAAAAAAAATAAAAAAATAAAAATAAAAATAATGTGGCTTCCCTCTGTATTTTCTACAAGTATTTTCATGGTAACTGTTCTGATAAGTTTTTTTCCCTGGCTTTCCAACCGCATGTATTTAAGCGTGCTACTAGATTAGCATTAAGATTCCACCCTTTTATTGTCTAAATATTTAAATGTAATCGCCTCTTCTACTCTAACATTTTCTTTTCTCACACATCCCATTTGTGAAACTCCCTTCCCTTTGCTTGCTTCCCTGATAGCTACAATTTCTAAAAATTTAATTTCAATGTCAGTTGCCATCTTCTATCTCCTTGATTCCCATTTTTCTTTTATCTTTTCTTCGATATCCCCTGTACCTTGTTTTTTACTTTTTTTCTCACTGTAACCCCCTGTGCACCAGTGGTGGTCCTGCCTTGCTCGGGATGAAACAATTATAAAAAAAACAAAGAGAGAAGGGTTTAAAAGTTATCAATTTTCACATTATTGATATTATATCAATAAATATCAAACTAGTCTGCTGGTTTGGATTAGTGATCAGTAACTGTAAAATTCCAGTAAAGAAAAAAAAAGTTTTATATTATTATCAGATAATAATATACTATAATTATGCAATATATATATTATTTATCAAATATGCATGTAAAATCAGATGGTTGTCATTTCAGAAATAATTTTCATGTATGATATTTATGGTCCATTTTCTTTAAATGCATGAACACACTATCCTAAAATGAATTTCTATATTTTTACGAACATATATTTTTAGCAATGTTTTCCTTGTCCAACATTTATTTTTATTATGAAAGTAATCTTTGTGTCTTTGTAATATTTTAAACATCTTTATGATAACATATTTAGATTGTTAATGGAAGAGAAAAGAAGTATTTAATGGAAATAGATTTATTATTTGAATAATTGTGACAAAAATATAAAAATTTAAATATCTGGGAAATATTTTCAACAGAGGATGGAAAGTGCAATAGTGAAATCTGAAGGTGCATTGGGATGGCCAAAGATGCTTTCCAAAAGCCAAACAGAGTATTAAGAGACAGAGAAATTTTGTTAGAAACAAAGTAAAGAGTGCTGAACTGTTATGTGATATCTGTTCTCCTGTATGGCAGTAAATGCTGGATAATCTCCTCAGAGATGAAAAACCGACTTGAAGCAACAGAAATGTGGTTCTACAGAATAATGCTGAGGATACTGTATATGAGCAATGATGAATTTTTAGAGAAAATAGAAGCAAAAAAGGAAACTTATACTTAACATCAGGAAGAGACGGCTAATTTGACTAAGTTTAATGTTTTTATTTTTTCACATTGGTTCAGAATATCTATAAGCAGTGTGAAAACTAGTCTACAGTTTTAAATGACATGGATGAGTGGAAGTCACCTGAATATTGGAAAAGGGTAATGATTCATGCCAAGCATTAAAATGTTACAATCATTAAATCTGCTCAATGCTCTTTGAACATCATGAAAACCATAAGACAGGAAATAGAGAGCTGCAATCGAGAGTACAAGGCTGTGGTTTGTAGGAAAGAACACAACAGACATTCTGATTGCATCTGTGCACCAGAATTCATCCAACAATTTCAGGAGAAAGTGATGGAAGACCTAGGCAAGAGAATGTGGGCTTTGGCACAAGAAATTTGTGTTTCCATTTCCACCATGAAACTGGCCTTGTATGAGAACCTACACTATCAAACATTCAAACTTCTTTCTAAAAAGGCTCAAGAAACTGTTTGACAAAGCCAAAGGAAGTTCTAAACAAGATGAAATATCCTGTCGAACCAGGGACAATCTGGTTCTTCTCAAAAATAATTGTTGCCATGACCAACAGTGCAATACTTAAAAAAAGGGAGTTTGTTTATTATGTGCTACAAAGGACAAGAAATTGTGGAGAGCCATGATTACCTATGTCCTGAAGAGACACAACACATGAGGAGAAGAAGAAAATTGAAAAACTGTAATTTTAAAATTAGATAGGTTAAACATTTTACAAATTTTAAAAATAAATGATACTTAAAAAATTTATAATTGTAAAATGGTTGATTAAATTCCCTTTAACTTATATTTAGGTACTATTAAGTCGAGCAGGGTGCCACAAAGTACAAGTGGGGTGGCGGTCTAATTCAGATGTTAGAAATGGTGGGGGAATCAGTTAATCGGACAAAGTTTTAAAGATCCCTGATTCTGTGATTTGTTTTACTGATTCTCTCAAAAATTAATATAAGGGCTTACAGCCACATCAAGTTGAGACACCGAAGTTAAGCAATATCGAGCCTAGTCAGTACCTAGATTTGTAACTGTTTGGAAATATCAGGTGCTGTAAGCTTGGATGTGTGAGTGGTGTAATGGATACTAGCTGGGAATTGTTAATTATAGAACCAATTTCCAATTCCAATTGGGCTTGTTATAATCACTTACATGCTAATACCCTTGGGAAAGGTATGTATCATCCTCTTCTCCCCCCAAGCTATGAATTAATTAGTAACACTTGTATCACTAAACCATTATTATCTCAAAAAAAAAGTTCTTAGAATCTAAAAATATTTTCTGGCTTTAAATAACCTGCAATGGGTTGATAAGCTTTAGAAAATGAATTAATCAGTCAATCAACCAACTGTAAACATTTTTTTGTTTTTCACTTGAACTTATTTTCTGGATTGTACCCTATAGTGTTTTTTAATACATATTAGACACATAAAACATTTTGGAAAATTTTTCTCAGAAAAAAAAAAGGACAATTAAGTCTTGAATTTTTTTTTTTAACATTAATTGTAGTAATGATACAAATGATACAGCACAGTTAAATAATATTGTTATAAATTGAAGACAAGAAGATAGATTCAGTCTTCTGTTCAGCTCAGCGCCAACAAAAGGTGTGGGGAAATCACCACTGGTGCCTTTTAGCTACTATAATAAGTACATATTTATCACTCTTATTCTTTCAATTTTAATCTGGTCTTAATGGGAATTGTGACTCTAATACTGAGACAGTGACACATTTTTAATATCATGGAAAAATTTTTTGACACCAGTTTTTACATATAATTCCAAGATTAACAAAAAAATTATATTTCTAATACCTTTTATAAACTTCAGAAACTATAATAAAAATTGATGTCTAATTTATTAGTTAAATGAAATTAAATAATACAGCCTATTTCTTTTTACTCTTTGTGTGATTAGTATATTTACATTGAAATGCCATCAAAGATAGCCCATAAGCTGGATGTCAAATCACTTCCTTTTTATAGAATTTATAAATAAATATGGGGAGACTACTCTGTAATTAATAAACTTCAGAAACTATAATAAAAATTGATGTCTAATTTATTAGTTAAATGAAATTAAATAATACAGCCTATTTCTTTTTACTCTTTGTGTGATTAGTATATTTACATTGAAATGCCACCAAAGATAGCCCATAAACTGGATGTCAAATCACTTCCTTTTTATAGAATTTATAAATAAATATGGGGAGACTACTCTGTAATTAATAAACTTCAGAAACTATAATAAAAATTGATGTCTAATTTATTAGTTAAATGAAATTAAATAATACAGCCTATTTCTTTTTACTCTTTGTGTGATTAGTATATTTACATTGAAATGCCACCAAAGATAGCCCATAAGCTGGATGTCAAATCACTTCCTTTTTATAGAATTTATAAATAAAAACTGGTGTCAAAAAATACAAAAATTACCTTTCTAATGTGGTTATACTTATAAAATTAACTTTATACTTTGCAAGTAATTTCCTTCTTTCTTTCTTTTTCTCTCTCTCTCTCTCTCATTTCATTAAAGGCAAAACATTGTCAGGTTCTTTTTTTTTTTTTTTTTACTCCTAAAACAGTTAAGTGATTACCATATTTTATCAGTTTAGATTTATTTTCTTTAAAACGCATGACAAAAGAGATTTCTCTTGTTCATTTGAACCCCATTAATGATCTGTTTTTAGATTATCACTATAATATGTTTGTCGGCATCTAGCTACTATTTAGGCCATTTTAAGCATGGCTGCTTTCATTCTCAGTAATTATTTAGGCACTTCTTAGCTATGGAACAACTTAATCTCAACCTTTCCCATCAGCAACTTGCCATTGCTTACTGCTTTGAAAACACTTCTACTTACCCTGATGTTAAAATTAGGTATTTCTTTCTTGGTATGTTGATAGTAAAGAAGTATATCACTTTTGCATAGTTGACTGAAACAAAGACATGAGTGTCATGTTGTCTAACAAATTATACTTACATAGAATAAAATCAGAAAACAATAAAAGAGATTTTATTTTCAAATTTACTTGGTTTTGTTCTTAAGAATTAATTTATGATATTATATCATAAATAAATTTTAGCCTATTATAATAATTCTTCTGTTTGTGGTTGTGTTTGTTTCTGTAACATAGCAAAAATGGCTCATTGTAGCAAGGTTTTGCTAGTGCAATACCATTAAAATGCTCTTCCTTAGAGAACTTTAGCCCAGTTTTCAAGTTAATAATAACACAGTGTTAGTTTTTAATTGTACTCATACCAATAATAACGATATGATTTTTTGGCATATTTGTTACAAATGCGGAACATAAAGTCATAGCAATTTTGAAAAAAAGAAAGAAAATAATTTTTTGTTACTGTATTAGTGTAAAAATTATATATCATAGTGAGATTTTGGTGATGCCAATACAGTTAAAATTCTATACCTTAAAAAATAAAGCATTTTTCAATTCTCCTTGTAATTGTAATAGTAAGGGATCTTTGTTCATGTTCACCTTGGTACTAATGATGGAACAGTTTATGTTTCTCATAATGTTATAAAAACTGAAATGAGAATCATGTCAAGATTGAAAAATAAAAGGGAAAGAAAAGATGACTAATTGCTATGTAAAATAATGATGCCATTATTTTGTATTTTTAAAAATTTATATATATATATACATATTAACAAAATAAACGTTATTTTCCAGTTATCATTAATGTATGCAAAGATTTTAATTATTAATCTTTTTATTTCCTCTTGTCATAAAGATTTTTAAACTTCATTACTCTTGTATATTGTCTGTAACATCAAAAATTGCAATATAAACTCTGGTAAAAAATGTTTACTGAACATTAAGTTTATAAGTCCCAGAAATTCAGTTGTTTTTGTTTTTAAGGACACACGGCCCAGTAGATATAGACATTGGTTTGTTTCAGTGACTTGACCCAAAGAGTTGTGAGTTCAACTTAGTGAAGTAATTTAGCAAGTCTAGTTAGAGGGAAATAACTCATGACTAGCAAAAGAGGCTCGCACAAGGAATGAAAATGATATACCCCATTGATCGTAATAAAGGGTTTGGTTCAAAATTCCTAGCACCTGAAGAAGCCAAAACATTGTACAAATGGCAACAAAGATGAGGACAATAATCCGAATAATGTAAATAGTTTATTACTCTTATTACAAAAAAACATACATTTTTTTTTCTAAATTGTAAGCATGAATGTCAAAAGTTCATTAACATTAGACTCCAGCCGTTGAGGGAATAATCAAACAGCAAATTTTAAATGAAGCTGGAGATTGATTAATTACAGAGTAGTCTCCCCATATTTATTTATAAATTCTATAAAAAGGAAGTGATTTGACATCCAGTTTATGGGCTATCTTTGGTGGCATTTCAATGTAAATATACTAATCACACAAAGAGTAAAAAGAAATAGGCTGTATTACTTAATTTCATTTAACTAATAAATTAGACATCAATTTTTATCATAGTTTCTGAAGTTTATAAAAGGTATTATAAATATAATTTTTTTGTTAATCTTGGAATTATATTTTCTTGGTGCCCATGAAAGCCAAAAGACATTTTTTCCCCTTGACACTGCTATTATTCTAACTACCTTCAATCCCCAGCAATGTTTATTGTTTTAAAAAGTGATGATTAGAATTGCAGTAAAACTTAAATATACAATGAAAGTGAGTTTATATGTTTTTTTCCATCCTTGAGAATTTACAACAAAAATATTAAATGCTATTTATTTATTGGATTGTTTATTTACAAGGTAATTTTATATTTACAAAATTCTAAAACTAATCCAATTGTCTTAAAACTAATGCAATATTTATCATTTACTGATTTATAAATAAATATAAAAACAATTGGTTATCCATAAGTTTTAAACATTTGCTAAATTATTAAAATATATGGACCAACTATAACAAAATCCTTATTATTTACCATTTTATAAAGTTCAAATTAGCTATTAGCTAATGTTTTACCAACCATTCCAGTAAACAATATAGTAGTGTTTATTATTTTTGTTGTCAGTTCTCAAGAACAAGTTAGTTAAAATAATGATAACCCATTCTTGTCACACATTGTTTTTTCTATTAGCCATGAAAGTTAAAGATTGTCAATTTTTTTCTCAAGATGATGTTGAATAAAGAATTATATGAATTGTTTTTGTTTTACATGAATCCACATTTTTTTATTTCATCTTATTAATGGCTAATGATTCCTAAAACTCATTTATACTAAAATTGTATAATTTCAGCAAATCCTAATCTTGAAGGTGAAGAAACCGTTTGTGACAACAAAGACTGTAATGTAGAGAGTACAGTGAAAACTAAACAAAGGTAAAAAAAATTCTTAGTTTTTCAGTAATCTTTTGGCATAATCATTTTGTGCCAAGAAAATGCCTGACTTGTAAATTGTAATTATTTGCTAAATAAATTCCCACTGCCATTATCCAGTATCTAAAATTCAGATTAATGATTTTAGAGAGTCAAAAAAATTTGATGGATGCTAATATTTTTTGGGACAACTAGATTGGGTAAAAATTTTATTCAGTTTCTTAAGTAAAACAAATAGAAGTCAAATTTTTATTTTTGATACTAAGTATATTGAACAACATATGAAGCATCCTGTCTCGCTAGCCATCTTTCAAGTAACTTTATAATTCCACCCCCTCAAAACTTTTTCTCAGCAAATAATTATTTTCACTGTTCTTTGTGATCTTCCATGGAAATTGAAACTATTTTTATTACAAAACTAGAACAAATGGTAATCTAAACATAGAAAACCACTTTTTACATGTTTGATGATTCACAGTATCTTCTCCATAAACATTTTAATTATTATCAACCTCAATTGGTCTACTGCCCTATTGTCTGGGACTGTGGAATACACTGTCTGCACCTCTGAAAAAAGAAAAAACACCTTCACTTCAAATGAATAGTCCTGGGTTTGATAATAAACTACATCTGGCAGCAAGGCCTTTGACTGGGAGATTGAAGGTTTTAGGGAGCATGGAACCACCTCTTAATTGCTGTTGTTTCTAGGTTCAACCTGACCTGTGGAGGTAGCACCTTTAGTATCCCAGCTATGGAAAAATACTGAATGCCTAAACAAAAATCAAAACACTAGCAAAGTATAAAAAAACATTTTTGTAGTGAAATTATCAGCAATACAATTTTATAAAAAGACATTACCAAGAATACATTTTTATAGTAAAATGACCAGCAATACATTTTTATAGCATGACCAACAATTTGATATGATTAATCTCATTTCTTGTAAGGAGAAATAACATTTCACTTCTTGTGAGATTTTGTAAGATCATTTGGTAAAAAAAAGATGCTGTTAAGTAATTATAATTTTATCATTAAAATCTTTTGAATTAATTATAAATTTAGAATTTTCATCTTTAAATTTTAGCATTAAATAACTCATAGAGGTGTTTATATGTTGCTAAAAAAACAACCAAAGCAATCAACTAGTCTACCCAACCATAAACCATTGTTCAGCAAATCTACCAATCAAATTTCACTAACCACTGTTGATAGGTTTGATCATTTAAAGTTCTTTCACCATAAATAGCAGTAATCATTTTTTGCATTTGTGTTTTACGTTTCTAACAAAAAAACTCGATAGGCTAAAATAGGCAGTAAGCAAAAATAAGGATGTGTGTTGTGATTCAGTGGATATTGACTTTAAACAAAAAATTGGAGAGACGAGTTCAAATTCCAGTTGAATTGTTGCATTAGGAAAGGTATTAATCCATCTTGTCTCTCTCCAGCTATGGGTTAAATAGAAGGACAGATTGGATTCTATAGCCTTGGTTGGCAACCAATCCACCGCAGAAAGCAATGGCAACCTACTGCGAGAAAATCTTCAGCCCAGTCATTCATTTCTCTTTCAAGACATGATCGCCCAAGTGTATATCACATATGGCACTTAACTGACCGACTAAAACCAAAACATGCCAATTTCTGCTTTTTTTTAAAAGTAACCATATGTTGATATGATAACTGTCACAGTACAATCAAAGGTGATCTTCTTTTGAATGAAATTAGTTAAAACTAAGCAACAACAGAATGAACATTTTAGGCTAACCAAATACTTGTATAGCCTGGAAAATGAAGCCTGACACTATATACTTGTCAGTTAAGTGCTATAGGTGATACATGCTTTGGGCGATTATGTTTCTTTTGCAACATGACTGACTGGGCAGAAGATTATCCTGCAGTAGGTTGCCATTGCTTTCTGCGGTAGACTAGTTGCCAGCCAAAACTATAGAATCCAGTCTGTCCTATTATTTAACCCATAACTAGAGGGAAGAGATGGATTAATATCTTTCCCTAGGGTATTTGCACGCAAATGAATACAAGAAATTCAACTGGAATTTGAACTCAGCACCTCGATTTGTCATTCCGTGTTAATATCCACTGCACCACAATACACATCCATCAGTCAGTTAAGTACCATACGTGATGCACACTTTAGGCGATCATGTTTCTTTCAAGACATGACTGACTGGGCAGAAGATTATCCCACAGTAGGTTGCCTTTGCTTTCTGCAGTTGACTAGTTACCAGCCAAGACTATAGAACCAAGTCTGTCCTATTATTTAACCCACAACTAGAGGAAAGAAATGGATTAATACCTTTCCCAAGGGTATTTGCGCGCAAGTGAATGCAAGAAATTTAACTGGAATTTGAACTCAGCTCCCCGATTTGTTATTCCATGTTGACATCCACTGCACCACAATGCACATACTTGTATTTTTACAAAAATTAGGTCAGTCAGCTAAACCTACCAACCATTGTAAATGCCTTGGTGTGGATAATGGCTAGAGAAGCTAGTTGATCATTACTACAGAGTTGTGGGTTTGATCTTCACTAAGTGCCACAAATACTTACTCAAAGCAGAAACTGCACCTCAGTGCATCTGCTGTGATTAACTGTTCGCTGTTAAGCATGTTCTAAAAGACTGCAAAAAATGCCAAAAAAACACACAACAAATCCTAACCATGTTTTCTAAAATATGTTTCTCAAATAATAGGCTGCCTGAAAGATGTAAGCTGCTTCCAGCACTTATCAAAAAAAGCACAATACGTTTTATTAGCTATAAACTATATCTCTAAAAAAAGAAACATATGTTTACCCTGAAAGTATAAAATTGCATACAAAACATCTGTAGTTAAAGCGATAAATTTGTGTACAAAAAATTTTGATTTTGGCATTGAGTGGTTCATGGAGGTGTGATGCCACTGAACACAACCAACCAACCAATTGCTTTGGTGTTAATGGTGGTTAAAATGCCAGTTAAATGACCAATCAATCAATCAATCAGCCATACACAATTCATCATTAAATAACTTGACAATTGGTGCTTTACAGGCCTGGACCCCAAAGTGAACTCTCTGTACAGAGTGTCTTTGAGGTGATGCTACGTAAAGAAGGTATACAAGTCTGGAATGCTGGCATGTCCAAAATGTCTTTAAGATATAAAATAAAAGAAATAGTTAGGTTAGACTCACTACAAGTGAAGCACATCAAATTTAAAAGAATGAATGATATAAACAGATTTAATGAAACAAGATATATTGATATTTACACTATTGTCTTCATGTAATATATTATATCACAACATTTCAGCCATTGTGACCCCTGGCCTTCCTCATGAGTATATTGATCTAGGTAACTTAGAGGGAATTCTGAACTGAACCCTTTATTATACTGTTCCACTGTTCATGTTCAGGGATATCATTGAGTTCTTATTTTATTTAGGACTTCAGTTATTGCTTGCCTGTTTCCACTGAGTGAAAGTACGCATTTGTCCAACTCAGGGATTGAACTCACAACCAATCAGTCACTTAAGTGCTATCTGTGATACACACTTGAGCAGTCATGTCTCTTTCGATCCATGACTGACTTGGCAGAAAATTTTCCTGCAGTAGGTTTCTATTTATTATTGTGGTAGACTGGTTGCCAACCAAGGCTACAGAACCCAATCTGTTTTACTATTCAACACATAGCTGGAGGGAGAAGAGATGGATTCATACTTTTCCAAAGGTTATTTGCATGTAAGTGAAAGCAATAAATTGAACTGGAATTCGAACTTGGCTCTGATTTCTTGTTCCAAGCTGATATTCATTGCACCAAAACGCACTATGTTCCCAAATTCACAAAACAGACTTTTATCCACCAGACCATTGTCCTGTAAGATACATTACACTACCTACCAACTCTATCATAACTGTTATTAAA
The DNA here is from genome assembly GCA_037127315.1 of Ascarosepion bandense. NCBI lineage: Eukaryota > Metazoa > Mollusca > Cephalopoda > Sepiida > Sepiidae > Ascarosepion > Ascarosepion bandense. The sequence goes on from JBBBDQ010029489.1 coordinate 24,063, forward strand.
AAGAATTTATCTAAATTAAACATAAAATTAGTTACCACTTCTAAAATAATAATAGACTAAATTAATATAAAACAAAATAATAACAACACCAACCTAAAACCTGAAGCAAGAATTTATTCTTTCACCTGATTGACATATAAAATATATGTGAGAGATGTTGAGCATTGGTGTAGCTAGTGTGTGTGCTGTCTGGGGCGGTGTGTGCCATCTGGGGTGGAAACTTGAGCTTGCTACCCCAACTACTACTTTCCAACCCCCACAAAAACACAGCATATTGCAAAGTGACTTCCTCTTTTATATATATATATATATATATATATATGTTGTTTAATTACTTAGTTTTTGGTCATAATAAAATTAGACCAGTGCACATTTGTATTAAAAAGTGTTCAATACAATTATATTAGAACTTTTGAATATTCTTCATTTGTAAACAAGTTATTACGCGACCTAGGTTTCTACCATGTGGTGTCTTCAGGGGATTTGCAATAATATATATATATATATATATATATATATATATATATGGTATAGTATGATGTTGGAGGTGACCAGTATGGTTTAATTGTACATTTTGATCATAAATGAGAGAAGGCCAAGTTTAATTAACTATACCATCATTTTTATTTTTATTGTTGACTGCATTAGTTTACATAGTTTGTGATATATAAATGTTCATCATTTTATGTGTATTTCGGTGTTGAGGTTATAAAGAGTTTCATGTGAGTATATCATATTTGGTTTTATGTGTGTGTCTGGTAACAGGTTGATGTGTGTTATAATTTGTTCTGGGATTTGAGCGTGAATTGTCTTTTGAATTAATTCTTGCTTCTCCGTATATTCTTTTTTGTGTGAATATTATTTCAGCACATCTTCTTTGGGGTAGTTGGCATTGGTTGAATCTTCGATGACAATGTTATGGGATTCAACACACGTGCATGTGTGTGGGCTGTGGGTGACTTAAAGGTGAGCTGAAGAGGAGAGCTATGCACATTGTTTATTGTTCTTTTATATCTTCTTAATGCCTACATGTTTCTGCTTTGATTTTGGCAGTAACATTAGTGATTGGTTAGCTTTTGCATGACATCAGTTGACCAAGTAAGCTATATCTGGGTTATAGAAATAAAGGAAAGGATATATGTGTAGAGAGAAAAAGAGAGAGTGTTTTTCTGTCATTCTATTTGTAAAGAGGAAAGGTTACGTTTCAATATGTTTTACTACTAATCACCATGCAGTCCCCCTCTAGATTATGGAGTAAATTGTTATGAAAATAATAGTATTCATTCTGCTTTTGCCAGGTGACATGTCTACTTACTCTAGATGTGTACAATTTTTTATTACTGCATATCGTATTTTTGTCAGATGTACTGGTCGTAACATCTTTCTCACTGTGTATTCATTTGATTTTGCCTGTAATTTGGCACTCTTTTTATGCTCCTGTACAGATGATTCTATATACGGTTTTAATCTATCAATTAATACTCATGTATGTACATCCTTATTTAAATCTATTAGGTAATGCTTTGGTGAACGTTGTAAAACTTTGTAAGGGCCTGAATAAGGTGCTTCTGAAGGTTTTTGTACCCAATCTACTCGAAGCCATACTTTATCACAAGTATGCAAAGAATTTGGTATGAAAGAGTTTGTGTAATATGAAGTTTTCTATCATCATTTAACATGTCAAATTGTGACATAGATTTATATAAATCTTTTCTATACTCTTGTACAGGGACATTGTTTTTAACATTTGTACTAACTAGTGAAGGATCAGTATGCCGTGTATGGTGCAAAATTCGATTCATTTCGAATACCATGAATGCCTGAAAGTACAATAGGTATGGCTGTTAACCACAATTCCTTTGAGCCATTATTGTTGTTTTTAGCATGTGATGCACTTTTTCTATCAATCCATTAAATTGTGGATGATATGCAGTTGTTCCTAATCAATAGAATCCTAATACTTTTGTTAATTCTTGTAATAATTTGCATTCAAATTGATGACTACGATTGGTGACAATGTATAGTGATATGCCAAATCATGATATCCATGTGTCAATGAAAGTGATTTCTATCATAGGTTGGATTTCAATCCAACATGTCACATGATCTATACAGGTAAGTAAATATTGATAAATGTTGATATATTGTTCTCATTCTCTTTGTGTTGGTAGTAACAGCCCAACAATGTCGATATTTACAGTTTGAGATCTTGCTGAAGATAATTCCAAATTCTGTACAGCTGACTTGGTGTGTCTGTGAATCTTGGATTGTTGACAGTTCACCCATTCTGTGCAGAATTTCTTTATGAATTTGTCCATTTCAGGCTAAAAATATTTTGATTTTAATAATTTTGAAGAGGCATTTACTCCAGGGTGCGTTAAACAATGTAAGCTAGTAAATATTGTTCCATGCAAATTTCTACAAACAAATGGCCTAGGATAGATAGTGGAAATATTGCATAGTATTGATCTGATTTTAAGGAAAATGACATATTCCTTTAAATTTATATATGACTTGATTTTGTCATCTTGTTTCTGTGCCTGTGCTATCTCTGACAAATCACAGTCATCTATTTGAACTGTGAGCATGGGTCTAGATAAACAGTTCCCAACTATGTTCTGCTTGCCTCTGGAATATACAATATCTGATATATATTCAGATAACACTGAAAGTTGATGCTGCTGTCAGTTGGATTTTGGTGGAGTCTGACTATAAAATGCTCTGACTATAAAATGATCCGTAAACGGCACTACATTGTGACCCTCTATGAGGTGGTGAAAATGTAGGACAGAGAGATAAGCTGCAAGAAACTCTCAATTGAATGTGGAATATTTTGTCTGCGCTTGTGAAAATTTTTTGAAAAGGATCCAATTGGTATAGGTTGCGTGTCTGCTATTTGATGTAAGGCAGTGCCAGCCATATATTGACTCTCGGTTACTAACTGGTATTCTGTTATTGAAGATTGGGGATGTGCTAATGCTGTTATTTCTATTAACTTATTTTTCATAGCATCAAATGCATTAGATAACTGCATGCATTCAGATAACGGCAATATAATGTTTGCATAATTTGGAATAAGCTTTTGGTAAAAACCGGTTATGCCTAAAAATCACTTTAGGCTTTTAGATTGTCTTGGTTTAGAAAAATTTTTAATAACTTCAATTTTCTTTTGTGTAGGTAGTAAATTGTTTTTACTGACGTGAAAACTTACAATATCTAGTTCCATTACATTAAATATGCACTTACCTATCGAAATTTTAAGGTTATTCTCATTAAGTACTCGTAGCACCTTATCTAAGTCTTTTTTATGTTATTGTTCATTATCGCTAGAAACTAGTATATCATTTAGTAAAATTTTCCTTCTCTGGTTCCATGTGCCTATGGCTTAGGAATTAGCAATTTTGACTGACACCAAATTGGTCAAGTTTCAGAGGCAAGTGGATGTCTAGCCACACTGATGAGCTGTGATACAATGAAACAGGCTTGTAGGTGGATGACGAATATATGAATACACAATCAAGTTTGAAAAATATCCTATCCATGTAACACTGAAATGTAGTAAATGCATTCTTCAAACCAAAAGGCATGTATAAAAATTCAAATAACTCAAAGGGTGAAGCTACAGCAGTTTTTACTATGTTCTTGGGATGCATTTTAATTTGCTAATAATCAGACATGAGATCTATCTTGGGAAATCAGGATTTATTTGCCAATCATGTTATAAAAGAGTTGATATTGAGGACAGGATATTTATCTGTTTTTGTTATGCTATTCAAAGTACGGTAATCACTGCAAGCTTGATAAATATCATTTGTTTTTTTTATCAAATATAAAGGAGATGCCCATTCGCTGTTTGAAGGTCTAATTACACCTGTATTTGGTAATTTTTTAAATTCCACTTGAGTGGTGTCTAATTTAATCCAAAAGGTTGTCTTGCCTTGGCAAAAACTGGTACATGACTTTCAGTATTTATTCTATGATAAACACCATCATATGTTTTATTATCATCATTTCGTGGTGAAGTGATACTTTTGTATTTTTCTATAATTTTACTAATATGTGCGGCCATATCCATGCCATTCACTAGTACATTATCTATGGTTCCGATTACCGTTTTTACTCCCACTTTCCTGCCTGTTACGGTATTGCTAATACATTTGTTCTTACAGTCCCAAACTAATTGGAACTGTTTCAAAAAGTCTAAGCCTAGCAATAATCTGCAATTACAAAAGTTTGTCGATAAGCACACCTTAATGAAAGTATTCTTATTTCCAAATTAGTTTGATTATAGCATGTAATAAGGTGACCACCAGCAGATGAAAGGTGAACTGTCATTGGCTCTAAAACTATACTGACAACTGCTGACCTAGGCAAGATGGAGATGCTTGCACCCGTATCTGTTATAAAATTGATTTTTGTAGCTCCTATTCTAGCTGGCAACATCAATAACGATGGACCTGAGGGAACTAGCACAGTTAACCTCATCAATTTTCTGAGTCGTAAATTATCACATAGCCTACCAAAGTCTGTTAAAGGCATTTCTAATAAATTTGTGCCATTTTATTTCTTCACTAGCCTCAGTCCTACTTGCAATGGCTGACATCTCCTGTAAATACAATGATGAATGACCAGCTAATGTAGTAGTCTTCATTAATTTCTCCAGGATCTCTGGTCTTTTTTATAAGCAGTCACAACTTATAACTGACTCTTTAAGTTTTCTATAATTTCATGATTCTAAAATGAGGGCTGGAATGTTTGTAGCAACATCAGGAGTCAAAACACTGATTACAGTGTAAAATTTTGTACCTTTGGTAGTTACTGGTCTCAAATGAAATTGAGATTCAATTATAGTGAACAAGTGGTGACACTAGTCTCTATAAACTGTGGAGGTTTAACACTAACTTATTGTGCCTCCATTCTATAAATTGTTTTTACAGCTGTAATGAAATGTACAATAGGATAGAGAAAATGAAAAGAAGAGAAAATAGTAACTGACCCAGATTTATGCATTTGTCACGTAGTCAGTCATGCCATTTTTTTTTCATGATCTAGTGATGCACAGAAGGGTGGTTCAAGGTTTTTTTTTTTTCCAACAATAGAATTCTTGCTTGTGGATCAATAGATTGGTTGTTAGTACATCAGCATTCTTTTTGCATATTGGGATGTATTGAATGTTTTCCACTTTTTGTGTTGCTGTAATCGTTTTTTGAAAAATTGGGATTCATCATTTGTTGAAGGTTTGTGTTCACACATCAGGATTCATTATTTGTTGAAAATTTTTATCCCTGTAGCTTCTTTTTGAAGGGTATTCTTTAAAACATCAATTCACCAGTATGGTATAGTTTGGTGATCCTAACCATAATTTTTATTTTTTGTTGTTGACTCCATTTGTTTACATATTTTGCGATATGGTAAATGTTCATCATTTTATGTACATTTTGATATTATAATTATAAAGAGTTTTGCATAAATATATCATATTTGGTTTTATGTATATCTGGTGTAACATAGTAGCAGGTTGGTGTGTGTTATGTTATGATTTGTTTTGGTATTTGAGTGTGGATTGTCTCTTGAATTTTATTCTTGATTTTCCATATATTCTTTTTCTGTGTGAATACTATTTTAGCACATCTTCTTTTGGCTGGTTGGCATTAGTTGAATCTTTGATGGCAATGTCTTGAGGCTTCACACCCAACTTAAGAGTGAGGCAAAGAAGAGAGCTATGCATGTTATTCATTGTTCTTTTATATGTCTTAACGCCTACACATTTCTGCTTTGATTTTGGTGGTAGCATTAATGATTGGTTGGCTTTCGCATGTTAGTTGACCAAGTAAGCTATATCTAGGTTATAGAAAAGCAGAGAGAAAAAGAGAGAGAGTTTTACTGTCATTTTATTCATAAAGAGAAAAGGGAATATTTCAATACGTTTTACTGCTAATTACCATATATATATATATATATATATATATATATATATATATATTTCTGTTTTTCATAATAATTTTTTGTATACATGGTTGATTTGTCAGGAAGGCGACTTCTTGATATTATCATTCTGGAGTAGGTGATTTCAGTGTGTGAAAGTACCTGAAAACCATACGATGGGTTATTCTAAGCCTTGTGAGTGAAATTAGGTAAATGGAACTATTTAGGAGCCATCAATGTTTGACCTAGCATAAAGACACAAATCATCATGATCAAGAGTTTGGACATATGGCCTTGTTCAGATTGTTGATCACGCCAGATAATACACTCTTTCCCAGAAACTGTAACTAAGGTCTGTTTTGCATCAGTTGCAGTATAAACCACAGGTGGGCTCGAGGAGTGTTGAACAAACACATATATACCTGAGCAATTGACTGCAACGAGGGTTAGCTTGCTGCCCTATTTGACAGGCATTTTTGGATATGAGTGGCCGATTTCATAACTTAACTCATGTACAGAGTATCCACTAAAAGTAACATTTAAAGTGATTACATATATGCCACCTACCTTGACAAGTTGAAAACCGATAATTTTTGACACGTCGGTTCGAATAGATAGATAGATAGATGAAGCAGTCTAGAAATTTGAGGAGTTGAACTAATGCACATGAATCAAATGTAGCATGTACATTTAGGCTACTGTTTGTGCGAGCATGCTTCTATGATCGCTTTAGACAGGCTCACTTCAAAAGCAATGGTACAAATCAGGTAATGTTTGCCTGCATGAATATATATATATATATATATATATATATATATGATAATTATATTTTTTCTTCTTTGCTCTTTTTTTCTATTTAAATTATTTTTTAATATGTCCATTTTTACTGCAAGAATACAATTTGATACTGCCAGAAAAATAATTAAAATAATAGATATTATTTTGTTTGTATATTAATAAAATTTTATTAAAAAATAAGAGAACTATAGGATATTATTATAGAATGAATAATAATGGAATATTATTATAAGATATACAATAAATAATAGTATAATTTTATAGTATAAGTAATGATAGAATTATAGGATACTATTATAGAAGAAAAATAATAGAATTATAGGATACTATTATAGAATAAATAATAACTGAATATTATAACAGAATATAATTATAGAATAAGTAATAATAGAATTATAGGATATTATTATGGAATTGATATGTCCCGGAAAGGAATATATATATCATTCGAGATGGTTAAGTGGTTATGTAATCAGGTAAAACAATCTAGTAAGCAGGCATAATATGCAGTATCCTGAGACAGGAAGTGTAGTCAATAGACGTAGATCTCTGGACGGAAACCTATGTCTCTAGTGGTAGACCAACAGACCTCTATGCATCCTTGCCTTCGTCTGTATTTATGGCTGACATCAGCCAATCACATTCCAGTGAGGGGGAACCAAGGTGTATACATATTCATTACCTATTCATTACATCAAGAATAAATAATAATAGAATGTTGTTATAGGGTATTATTATAGAATAAATAATAATATTATTATAGAATAAATCATAATAAAATATGTTTAACACCAACTGAGTGTTTGTGCCGAAATTGGTTCACTTTGTGCTTTTATTTTCTTGGCTTATATCCTTTTCAGCAGGATATAAATATATAGCCAAAGGGAAAAGAGTTGGAAAAAAATAATTTTCCTGGGACTAACGTAATGTATATTATGCTATCGGACTGCTAATGATTTAAAACAGCTTGAATAAGCATACATTGCAGAGTTTTGATTCAATGGTTGAAGTAAATACAAACTGGTGTGAGATTACATTCAAAGTATGAATGCTCATTAAGACTCATTACCACATTTCCATCAAGAAAATCTACTACTTACCAACAAGTGTAATATTTTCCTCATTATTCTGTCACTTATTCTCATAATTGTCTAGGAATTACTGGAGCCCAACCCAAGAAACAAGTGTTTTTGCAGATCTGTTACATAAAAACCTGTTTCTTCATCCATTGAAATAAACTTTTTAAACAATTCTACAATCTCCAAGAATTTAAATCCAATGTCAATTGCCATCTCTTATCTCCTTGACTCGCATTCTTTCCCTGACAACCTTTGTATCATGTTCTTCTCCCTTTCCACTCTACTCTCATGCAGATTTCTTCACACCAGTATTCTCATCCTTCTCTTATCCATTCGCTGACACCCCTTGTAACGTGTTCCTTTTTCTCATCACTCACCTCTTATGTAACCCCCTGCACACCAGTGGAAGTACTGCCTTGCATGGGGTGAAATGATTATTAAAAAACAATTCAAATAGAATGACTACATCAAATCTATAGCTGTATGTACTGCTAGGAATGTTTGATCACTGTGTCAGGCAGGAAGTTTTTCTCATCAGAATCCATTTTGTCCATTTATAAATCTACCATTTGTCCATGCATTGAATACTGTTGCCATATCTGGCTGGGGGCCTCCTGCTATTTATTTTGATGTTATCAACAAAATCCAAAGGAGAATCTGCAATATAATCAAATCTGACTTAGCAGCCCACTTTCAGTCACTTTCTCACCAATGTGATGTGGCTTTCCTTTGTCTTTTCTACAAGTATTTTTATAGCAAGTGCTCTAATGAGATTTTTTTCCTTAGTTCTTCAACCACTTGTATTTACACATGATACTAGATTGGGATCAACGTCCCACCCTTTTACTGTCAAAATAGTTAAATGTAACTGTCTCTTCTACTCTAATAGTTTTTCTCTCACTTCCTGTTTGTGGAAATTCCTTCTGTTTACTTGCTTCTCTAATAGCTACAATCTCCAAAAGTTTAAATGCAGCATCAATTGCCATCTTCTCTTTGATACCCATCCATCTCTTATCATTTCTTTGACATCCCCTGTACCTTATTTTTTTCTCTTACTGTAACCCCCTGCACACCAGTGGCAGTTCTGTTTTGCTTGGGGCGGGAGGAATGAATATTAAAAAAATTAAAAATTCTGAGTTTTGTTGAAAGATTTTATTTGATGTTCATCATCTCTATTACAATTTTCCATTTTCTCTTTTTTATTATTTGTTTTATTTTTTATTATGTCAAGTCAGTCTAAAAGTGCTACTGATACCATGATACCATGCTGTATAGTCAAGTCATTGGTAACTAAACTAGTTCCTCCAACCTGGCTTTTATGGTGAGTGGAGCAGTGTAGCAAGATACACAACAGAATTAAACAAGATGTGTTAAAGAGCAGATAAACCTTCTTGCATGGTCAATGGTCATCTTGGCATGATAAGTTAGACTGAGCTCCATAGCTATAAATGCAGTCAGCCTGTTGGTGATACAGTATTCTTGGGCAAAAGATTTTCGAAACTGAACATAACAGACAAGGTGGCTGAGCTCCCCTGATGAAATCATAGGCTACATGTCTATGACCAAGGCAAGCTTTCAAATCAGATGGCATCAGCTATAGTTTGACCTGTAGAGGGATGAGCTCCACCAGGTCTATTTGCCCAATACACACAATGCATGAATAAATACCTCTTTAGCTTTCAATCCAGATATGTGAAGGAAAAATGGTCAGGTGCTCAGCTGCACAGTAACCTTACATTTACACCCAGTCATGAGACTGATGATGATACCATTTTTCTTTGTGGCTCTTTACACAGCAAAAATGGCACATTGTAGCAAGATTTTTCTTAGAGCAACATTATTTAAAATAAATTAGTTTCTAATCCACTCTTAATTTAATAATGATGATAATATGGGGCTTGTATTTAGACATACACATACAAATAATAATATCCAATTTTTGTTATCTAAAAAAAAAACATATCAAGTTAGAAAATAGAAAACAAATGAAAATATTACTAATTGCTGAAAATCAATGAACATAGCTTTAAAGGTTTTATTACCTTTGAAAAAATATCCTTTTGTGATACTATGGAAACCCACATAAAAAAGGAAGATGTAATTTTATCTCACTCTCAAGTGTTTCTACTTTATAATCAGCAGGTTTTCCATTTTTAAGTTTAGTTTTCTAAGTGGTATCCACTTTAACCAAAGAGGAATGGATAGTAAAGGAGTGGATGAGGGGTTTTTGGTGATCAAGTGACAACAAAATCAAAATCGAGGTATACCCAGATGCTGATCTATATTAGGAGTCATACTTGGAATTAAAAAGTCAATTCTGGTCCCTCCCTTGGCAGAAGTCAATTTTGTCTGTCATGTGGTTCTGATGCTATCTATTCAGTATTGCCAGCTACATATCAGTGTTATACACTTTGGCCTTCTTCAGGCGTGTTGTATTTGTAAATCTTTAGAAAATTCCAGACATTTGAAGGCCAGAGGTTTAAATAGCCAAATCTATAACAGCCAAGATGAGATCACAAGTCTAAATAGATCCACCTATAATAATGATAATTCCTCATCTCAGAAATTCAGTAAGAAATTCTGTATAAATAAAAAAAATCAAGACTAATTTTTATTGGAAGATTTTATTTCTCACAAAATTTTAATTTAAGATATTTGGATATTTGTTCAATTAAATTGTTCTCATAAAATAATGCCGGAGGTCTTCACTTTGTGAAAATATTTCATGAGTAGAGAGGATCCTATTCAATGTAATTACTGCTTACAATTGCTTTTGGCAATTTTTATGGACAGAAATTAGAATTCAAAAGCATTTACTCTACCTTCTCGGTGATAAATTATTTTTCACTCTTTCCCACAGACCAAACATTACTAACCTCTCACTACTCTATAGCTATTTCCATCACAAGAGTTCAAATAAGCTACATTTCTTTGTTCCACTAGTCTCTAGTGCTTGGTATGACCATAAATTGCATCCAGCAGCAAGTTCTCTGATAATGGGTTTGGATGTTTTGAAGAGCATAGAACAACGTCTTAATTGCTGTTGTTCTCAGATCCACACTGACCCGGAGTAGTAGCACATATTAGGGTCCCAGTTATGAGCAAATAGTATATCTCCCCCTGCGCCCCTAAATTCTATAAAAGTATAAAAATGCCAGCAATGAACAGGTGAAGAGACTCATCCCTTGTTTCCTGTTTAGGATGCAGTTTCCGGTTTTCCTTTTTCAAGTCTTTTCACTCTTTTATTTTTTTTTTTTTCCAATTGGAGTAAATAGACTAAACTATCGCCCGGTTCACACTCCACCCACATCTATTGAACAGGTGAAGAGGCTCATCTCTTGTTTCCTGTTTAGGATGCGGTTTCCGGCTTTCTCTTTTCCATTCTTTTTACCCTTACGTAGCCCCCTGCGCATCAGTGGCGTTATCGCCTTGCTTGGGGTGATATGATTAAAAAAAAAAAAATACATTTTATATAAATTATCAACAATACACAAATACTAATAACTTGTAGTGAGTTCCCCAAATCCATTTAAAATACTACCAAACAACTAATATAAAAGAAGCTTCATACCATATGATATCCTACAACTTTTTAAATCAAACTGTATTTCAAAATATAAACAACAACAAAAAACACATCACCATCTCTAGTAATCATGCCCAAACAAATATGTATACGCACAAAAGCTGAGTGTCATCTACCATGTTTACAATTATGTTTTGGCATTAAATGACCCAATGGGTTGATATACTATAAAACAAACCAAACCAAAATTCACTAGTTCAGACCTTTACAGTTAGAACTCACTACAACACATAAAATGATTCAACTTATTCCCATTATCTTCATATTCCATTGATAATGATGAATTCACTTGCAGACAGCTTCCTCCCAAGAACTATTATTTTGTAGAACAAACTCCTGAGAAGAAGCATTCTCAGTCACTATGTTCCTAATCTATTCATGTCCATGATCAATCATTATCTATCCTACACATCCTCATAATATACACTTCTTGCTTCCTCCCTTTATATCCTTGCAATATCACCATTCAGTCACCTCTAGCTTGAGTGACTCTTGGGCTTTTTATTGGGTGAACAATTGTATATAATGAAAAAATGGTTTTCAAAAAGTCTCTGCTTACACATTGATTAATCCTGTGCTTTTATTAGTGTTAATTCATCCAGTGACTTTTATAGCAAGAATGTATTATTGAGATAATTTCTGTTCATTTGTGAGTATAGTTTTTGTTTGCTTGAAAGTATGGACCTCTCAGAATAAATTTGTTTATGAGAATAATTTATACATATGACTTTATACATCCATATGACCTTTGCACATATATTGGGATAATTTTTACTTGTACTAAAACTGTTACTGATCTTGAAAAGTGTATAATATTGTGATAGATTTGTGTTAAAAGTAATTTTTACAAATGAAAATTTAAGCTACACTTTCTTCCCTCTTTCAGATTGCTCAAAGGAATTCAAATTCATATGATTCACAGATCTTTTGTTCTTCTCTTATGTAACTTTCTAATATTAATATTGATGTTGATTGTAATGATTTTTAAAATATCTTTTATAGCATCTCAACTGAATATCATTATCACAAGGAATGACTGCCATTGAAGGAGAACTAAGCAGAAACACCAACACGCTCTTAAAATTCCATCCAGAAACTGCCTGCTTGATTGAAAATGACAATTTAGATTCACAATCAGGAGGTATTTATTTTTTATTCTATTAATTTTGTAACATTAATTAAAATGAAAGGAATGAATGCAAAACAGGAAATTATATTTTTTAGTCAATTTCAAAATCCATTTTAGATGAAGAAGCGTGAAAATAGTTTTGAGTTTTTCTGATTTTTCTTAAGATTATTGGAAAGATGCCAACTGCAATCTGGACAATTCTCGTTAATGAACTTTCATTTTGCTTTGATGGCCCCAAAATAACCAACTTCTTAGCATTTGCTTTCTGCTTAGAATCAATTAGCACGAATGAACATTATTTTCTTTCCATTTATTCTCAGAGACAGAATGTAGACACATCTTTTTTTAGTTTGAAAATATCTGGAATCATCTGTTTTTGATTAAACTCATATTACAGGACATTTAAAAAATTACTGTCAATGCTTATGTGAAATAGATTATTTCTTTGGCTGGAAATAGGAAACTCACCTGGTAGAGAATCTGATTGATTTATCCTTTGCTCTCATGTTCGGGTTTGGCTGCTACACAAAGTTAAAACAAATTTTTTGCACTCAACGTTACCTTGACTTTCTAACTTACACTACTAAAGATGTTTGTCTATACTTTTGAGATGAGGTAGTATTTACACTATTTACATTGCTTGGGCTATTGTTCTCATCTTTATTGCCATTATTACGACATTTCAGCCGTTAATGGCCTTCTTCAAGTGCTAGGAATTTCGAACTGGACCCTTCATTGTATATCATTCTCATTTCATGTGCAATGCCATGTAGTTATCTTCCTTTAACTTAACTTAACTCTCTAAGTTATTTGTTTACCATTGCCGTAGTTTGGCATTGAACTTAAACTCTTTGGGTCAAGTCACTGGAACTAACCAACGTCTATATCCTCTGTACCATGTGTCCTTGAGGACAAGGTTTCAGTTTGAAATTCCTAGCACTTGAAGAAGGCCGAAGCATATAATGGCTGAAATGTTGTAATAATGGCAATAAAGATGAGGACAATAGTTCAAACAATGTAAATAGTGCTACTAAAGATATTTACTAAATTTAGTGTAATCTGGCATAATGCCACAATTGTTTATCATTCAATGAGAATCAGATTTCTTAACAATGGCTTGTGAGATTAGCCTTCTAGTTATTGCTTCATAGATTGTAAATGTCTGCAACATAATCTGTTTTTAAAGCTGTCATTGTCCATAAAGAAATACATAGATAAAAAATTAATTATAATGTCAAAAATAATTATAACACTTATAATTATCATTAACTCACTCTTTCTAAACCAATGGAAATTAACTTCACTTTTCTCCTCTACACGCACAAACATGTAACATTCCCACTATCAGACAAGCAGTTCACACAGATAGGTCGTTGACACATGCATCAATGAAAATTTTGTCTCCTTTTCATTTTCAGGCCATAATAGTAATATTTATCTTTTAGCATTCAAAAATAAATTTGAGGTAAGAAAACCACAAACATTTCTTGTATTTTCCGAATTCAATTATCTGGTTACTCATTACACACTTCTATAAAAAAAAAACATAGGAGAAAAACTGTATACATTGTACTTATACTTTATCTTATCATTCTCTCAGATTCCAATCCATACTTGATCTATATTTGACCTCGAACTCACAGTTTTACTTGGTATTACTTTCTCTCATGTCTCTAACCCTACATAACAACCAGATAATAAATGATACTCATGTGATAGTTTCCATGTCTTGCTGTTTCTCATTTTTACAAGTGTTTTTGTGCATATAAATGTTAGAGAGTTTATAATTGTTTACTCCTTTATAAAGCATAAAAAATTGAATCACTTCAATAATGCACTATGTATATAGTAGCCATAATAACAGTGGGTGTGTCTGAAGTAAAATAGAGCTGATCCCTCTTCAGGTTGGTTTTAAAATCAGAGTTTTCTTTCTCCTCAACTGGTTGTCCTAATAAACCCAATCTACCCTATTATATAATGGAGTTTGAAAATCAGTTTTATTCCTCCTAGACTGGTTGCCCTAACAAGGCTAAATAGCTAAGTCTGCCTTATTATTTATTATTCATGAGAGTTTGAATTTAGTTTTCTTCTTCTAGACTGGTGCTTTAATAGAACCCAGTCTGCCTTATTAGTTACAGGAGTTTGAATTCAAAGTTTTCCTTCTCTTAGGCTGATTGCTGCAACAAGTGTAAAAAGCCCAGTCTTCCCTGTTAATTGAAGGAAGATGCATTCCTTCCAGGGGCAAATGTGAATGAAACAGTTTCAGTCGGAAACTGAACTCTGCAGTTTTTTGCACCAATAACCATTACTCTACCTGCACATCTTTTAAAGCATTATACAAGCACAATAAACATTAAAAAATTCCTTCGTAGAGTCTAAACAAAAGAGCTTATATTGCTTAAGCCAGTGTTTTCCAAACTTTTTTGTCAGCAACCACAAAACTTTTTGACCCTGTAAACTTAGGGGTGAAAAATTAATTTTTATAATATAAAATTTTTCAATTACTTTTTCATTTAGCTTTACCCAATAAACTTGATTAAAATCTACTTTAATAAAATAATCACTAAATATTAATACTTCTCATATTAATTAAAGTACAATTTCATGCCTATCACAGCAAGTCATTTGTTTAAAACAGTAATGTCAGAAGATAGATAAAATACTGCAACTCCTCATAATACATGTATTGGATATGAACAAACTGGAATATGTCAGTTTTCATATATTTATTTATGCTTAATTATTTGTAACTATTTCATCCTCCTCCAGAGTCTGAATAATGCTTTTTATCAGGATTTTGATGTAGATATATTTACCCTATTTTTTCTTTTTAACATTCCTTTTTATTTTCTGATCTTCATATTTTTTTAAACCATCCCATAATACTTAGGAGCATCTTTACAGCCTTCCTTTGGATTGTGACCATTGGTTTGGAAATCACTGGTTTGAAAAAAGCTTTTTTACAGACAAGATTCTTGCTGAAAAGATAAAGACAAGTAATCAAATTATATGGTAGTCTTTAAATTTTGTACCTGCAAAAAATGGTGTGTCAGAAAGACTGCTATTATTTTAATGAACTTCACTCTTTGGCAATGTTTATTGCTTTAAAAAGTAATGATTAGAATTTTTATAAAACATAATGAGGTGATTCATTTGCATAGGAAGTCACCAAGTGTATAAATAGCTACAGCTATTACCCATAAGGCCCTTGAATGCCTACTACTTCCCATGAGTCAGTAACAATATACTAAATATATGAAAGTGAATTTATACATTTTCTTTGTTCTTGGGAATTGACAATAAACACTATTTATTTAGTATTTGTCTATACTTCTGAGATGAGGAACTATTTACATTATCTACATTGTCCTCAATGACACGTGGCCCAGTGGATATAGACGTTGATTAGTTTCAGTGATTTGATTAAAAGAGTTCAATACCAGGTTACAGCAGTGGTGGAAAAATAATTTAGAGAGTTAAGTTAAAGGGACATAACTACATGGCTACCGGAAGTAGCATCACACATAAAATGAGAATATCCCCCAGTGATTGAAATAAAGGGTTTGGTTTGAAATTCCTAACCCTTGAAGAAGGCTAGATCATACAATGACTGAAAAGTAAACATGGCAATAAAGATGAGGACAATAGTCCAAACAATGTAATACTATTTGTTATATTATCTATTGGAATGGTTGGTTAACACTCAATCAATTCAAATTTATCAAATGGTAAATAAGGAATTCCTTGGAGTTGGTTCACATATTGTAATATTTTAATAATTTAATAAATGTTTATAAATTTATAAATAAAAACTTTTCATATTCATTTATTTATAAGTTAGTAAATGATAAATATTGCCCTGCATTAGTTTTAATACAATTTTATTAGTTTTTAGACTGTTGTAAACATAAAATTATTTGTGTAAATAAACAATCTAAGAGTGTTTAATATTTTGTTGCAAATTCTCAAAAACAAAAAATGTATATCATGTGTTCAGGTTTTATTACAATTCTAATCATAATTTTTTAAACAATAAATATTGCCAAGGACTGAAGTACTTAAAAAAATAGCTGTTTCTAGAGTAACACCACCTGTTTTCTGGTAAGCATGGAGGTCTAAAATTAATCAAATCACTTTTATACACATTCAATTTGGCCAACAAATGAAAGATTAATAAAAATAAGAATAACTCTAGAAAATTTTAAATTAAATTTGAATTTAAAATTTTTATTTTTTTTTAATCATATCACCCCAAGCAAGGCAGTAACACCACTGATGCACAGGGGGCTACTTAAGAGTAAAATGATTGGAAAAGAGAAAGCCAGAAACCACATCCTAAACAGGGAACAAGGGATGAGCCTCTTCACCTGTTCAATAGACGTGGGTGGAGTGTGAACCGGGAAATTTAATTAAATTAAATGCAGCAAAGCAATAAAGCCACTATGACACAAGGTGTTCCTGAGGGTGAAACAACAGAAGAAAAAGGGAAAACATTATTTAGAAGATAGTATAATAGAAGAATAGAAACTAAGATGACAGAACTAAGATTGATATTGCATTCAAATTTTTTAATTTTAATATTGCATTTAAATTTTTGAAAATCAAAGTTGATTGGAAAGCATGTTCCACAAATGAGAATTGCAAGAAAAGAAACTGTTAGCATAAAATTAAGGTTACATGCAGCAATTTCAGCTGTGAAATGATGAGATCCAACTGTCAATCAAGATATAAAATTTTACAAAAATTAAATTATAAGTAAATAATAAGGATCATTCTTCTATGTGCCCTGTCACTTCAGAACGTAGGCAATCATGGTTCTCCACGTCTCCCTATTCCTTGTGGCTCTTAGTATGTTTGCTCCTGTTACTCCTGCCAACCCTTGTTCCGTCATCCACCTGATCAGGCCCTGCAAATATGTTATCTGATGCCTTTCTCTGTCTCTCTTTCCTTCTATCTGGCCTGTCAGTATCAGGTTCTCCAAGCTCTCCTTCCTTATTGCATGTCCCAGGAACTTCAGTTGTCTCTTCTTGATGCTCAGTATTAATTTGTGTTAAATATGAGGTGCATTCAAAAAGTATCTGACTTAATCTTTTCCCACCTAAACTAATGTCATGTTGGCATGCATGAAAATTTTTGCACTGGTAGGCCATGTCAGTTCCTGGCTGTTACCCCTAGAACACAGATGTGTATTATGTGCTCATCAAATTTTCATTTCCACACAAGATGACCAAACTTATCAAGCAGAGATATCACATCAAGTTTTGCCAAAAGTTTGGTGATATTCAAGCTCAAACCATCCAGAAGATTTAACAATGATACTATGAGCAAAACTCAGATCAAAGAGAGGTACAACTGCTTTAAATATGGCCGTACCTCAGTGGAGAATATGGCACACTTAGATTATCCAGGAGCTGTTTGAGAAGGTTTAGTGACTCGCCATGAAAGATCATCATGTAACAATCCAGAAAATTGCTCATCAAGTAGGAATAAGCATAGAATCGGTGTGTTCAGTTTTAATGGACAATTTGTGCATGCAGAGAGTGTTGGTGACAAATTGGCATCAGTATGACAATGCACCCGCTCATTCTACTCACATAACCCAAGCTTTTTAAGTCAAGAACAACACACCGCTTGTTTGACTTGGCACTGTGACTTTGGCTCTTCCGCAATCTGAAAACTATGCTGAAGGGGAAACAGTTTAGGTCACAAGAGGAAATTCTGAGAAAAGCAATGATGAGACTCTATCGTGTTTTATAAGAGTTTCAGAGAAGGTATTCCAAAGGTGTTACCAGCAGTAGCAGAACCACTGAGAAAATTGTGTGAACTCCCAATGGGAGTATTTTAAATGTGATTAAATAAAATTTGTAAAATCTACAAAATTGATTTTCTTTTTTTTATAACCAAAGGTCGGATATTTTTTGAATGCACCTCATATATAGATAAATTAGCAGATATGTAGCAGTAAAATTTCATAATAAAAACTTGTTACATACACAATTCATGCTAAATTAATATGATAAATAAACAAATGATGAGCATAATAAATAGATAACTCACTATAAAATAAAGATAAACAATAATAAATAATATAGTGTAAACAATAATTAAATAAAAATTAATAATCATTTATTTATAATCTTATTTTTTGTAAATGTGATAAAAAAACATGTTCATTTACTTTGACAGCAGTTTCAGAATGACCACTTTATTTATTTAACACTTTAGCATTCAACCAGCCCTGTAAATATCTATTTTCAATGTTCAATCTGTCTTACCAATCCCATTTATACTCTCCCATAATATATGGCAACATCATCCCAAATAATGCAGAAAGTCACACAAATAGTGAAATTTTGAGAGACGTTATTCACTGGGCAGGTTTGAGTGTGTTGAATGCTAAAGCATTTAATATTACCTTGTTTTTAGTTACAATTAAAATCTTTCATTTGATTTTATTAAAAGGTGGCTGCTTCCCATGGAAAAATTCATTATGGCTGTGGTGAATTTTCAGGAGTTTATGATGACTGAAAAAGTGTTGACCTTGTTAAATGAGAGTAAAGTGAAATTCATTTCTGATCGTTTTTTTCTTTTTGTTTTTACTTTCAAATTAGAAATTGATCCAGCCACCAGTTTAATAAGGGTTGACCATATTTTATAGAGTTTTTTTTTTTTTTTTAGGTTTTTAGTGTCTATTCTTGTTGAATATATTTGTACTTTCAAAATACATTGATAATCATTAGAGCTCTTACTCCCCCCTCCCCCCACCAAAAAAAAAAAGCAAACAAACCAAAAACAAAAAGTTATTTCTTTGACATCCATGCTAGCTTGCTAGGTGATATATTCACACCATTCATTTATCACCATAGACTATATACTTAGATTGGCTTTTGACAAATTCAGTGAATTAAGATTTACACTATCAGCACAGCCATCTTGTAGACATCTATGCAGATAACCTGGCCATGTTCTCAATTTTTTTTTTTTTTTTTTTTTTTTACTTGATCTCAGTCAAGGTCATAGTTAACAACCCTATACCACAGTTACTTGGCAAAGGTATTCAGAAAGCTACATGATTAATCTTGAAATTTTGGCTTGGGTTGGTATTTTGTATATTTGGTGTACTTTTGTGAGTCCTGGTAAAAACAAAAAGTACACAAAACATGGAATTCAAACAAACAACAATTAACAAATCTATTAGGAAGACATGCAATGGAAAGATAAAAAAATAAATGAAGTGAAAGCTATGGACAGTTCAATACAATCTTCAGCCTGAGTCTTATATGCTTACATGCCTCATCTCTTTTGGAATGAAAGAAAATGTGCATTGCCACTTTGAAAGTAAAAGGGAAAAAAGGAAAAGCCTTTTAAGTAGCACACCACCTGTGATTATCTTCAATACAAGTCAAATTTTCAAGATCAATCAAGTAGCTTTCTGAAAGCCCCCATCAAGAAACTACAAGGGGTTTTAGTCATATGTGTGAATTACAAGCAGTTTTGTTTACTGAAAATAAAATGAAATCCATTTTTGCATATTTTAACTTTTGAAACTTACAAATATATTTTTAACAGTTGCTATTTAATTCTACTTTCCAAAATAAAACCTTTTGTTTTTTTTTTTATTTTTGTTTTTTTGCATTATTTCTTTATTCTATAAAAACCAGTAAAAACACTCAAGACAGTATATAACAAGGAGATTAAGAACTGATATATCTATAATATCTTAAATAGAGTGTTTGAAAACCCCACCATACTAATCCTATGACAATGTTTTGCAATATTAATGAAGGTTTTAAAAGTATAAGAAAACATTCTATCATATAAAATATCTATACAAAGTGTTTAATTTATAATAATTATTCTCATTACCGTATTATCTCATATATATATATATATATATATATATATATATATATATATATATTGTGTGTATTTTGGCAGCATTTTTTCATTAATACAGGTTTCATTGAATAATATAGACAAGTTCTGCCTATTTATTTTGTGTAAGATCCGTTCGTATGATCTAATTAGCTTGATAGTGTTGTCATGGAAAGACGACAAGAAATCACAATAATTGTTGATTTTTTTATCAGGTCTGAGCAAACAACCCAATAATGAAATCGTAGCTTCACTTGATGTTGAAAACCTATTCACTAACGTACCCGTTAGTGAAACTATCGACATAATTATAAAGAATATCTACAATAATCCTGCATTACCCCGACTCAAAATTAATCCCAACATCTTAAGAAAAATCCTACTAGCTTGTACTACCGAAGTCCCTTTTGTCAACCCTAACAACACTATATATATATATATATATACAATGTGACGGCGTTTCCATGGGTTCAGTACTCAGTCCGACATTTAGCAATTTCTACATGTCGAACCTCGAGAATACTACCTTTACAAAATTCAAAAAACCATCAATATATCTTAGATACATTGACAATATCCTACTGTTAATTAAAAATACTGACGAAATCCTACAACTTCAAAAACAGTTTCAGGATAACTCAGTCCTAAAATTCACCTATGAACTCAGCAATGACAACAAAATTCCTTTCCTCGATATACTAATCAACACTAATGGCAATAAGTGCACTATCTCACCATATAAAAAACCCACTAACAAAAATCCCTCCACACTTAATTATATTAGCAAATGCCCCCACTATTACAAGTTAGCAATCATAAAAAATCTACTACATTGTGCAAAAACCAACTCGTCTACAAAACACATCTTCCACAGTGAACTAAAAAACATAAAACAGACATTCATCAACAATAATTTTCCTAATTACATAGTTGATGAACAAATACGACATTTCCTTATAAACCTGAACACGAAAAAACAACACATGGTAATAGCCCAACCAACCTCAAAAATATGACTCTCTTATATCGTAGCCAAATGCACACCAACTACCAACTAGATGAAAATATCCTAAAAAAACTCATAAACACTAATATCTCTCCGACAGACCCCAACAAAAGAATTAAATTTATCATATATTACGCTAAATCCACAACATCCAACTCAATCGTCCGCAACGACTCCTCCCCCACCGTTAGCGATTTGCAAAAAAACAATGTAGTGTATAAATTCAAATGCCCCTTTCGAGAATGTGTCTCTAACAAACTAAATAATACCTACATTGGACATACTACTAACTCGCTTTCGCGGAGACTTACATTGCACTTAAATGAAAATTCTAACATATTCTGACATTTAAAACACCACGGCTATCAACACACACTTCTTAGGAAAACACTTGTTGAAAATACGCATATACTTAGACAAGAAAATAATAAACGAAAACTTAAAATTCTAGAAGTTATCTACATCAAACAGTTTAAACCTAGCCTAAATAAAATAAATTTCGACACCTCCACTAACATACTTCAATGCCTATAATCGAAGGGAGAGGTCATAGTTATTATACTTACCGCCTACACCATAGTAGCAGCAGTTCCAGACCAATCCCTCATGCCACTATACACTCAATTGACCAAAAACCCACTACCACCATTCCTTCTCGGCCTACAGCCATGTGCGACACAAAAAATGGACCTGTCTAATTTTCTCTGTATAACTCCACTCTGTTAATAATAATTTAAATATTCTATGTTCATCCTTTGATAATGGCTTACGTAAGCCGAAAGCTCAGACCTGATAAAAAAGTCAACAATTATTGCGATTTCTTGTCGTCTTTCCATGACAACACTATCAAGCTAATCAGGTCATACGAATGGATCTTACACAAAATAAATAGGCAGAACTTGTCTATATTATTCAATGAAACCTGTATTAATATATATATAATAGCAATAAAAAAGGTTAGACCTATTTTATTTTTCATGATTAAAAACAGAATAGTGAAAAATAAAACAAACACAGGCAACTGGTTTCACCCTCACAGAACAGAGCTTGATCAAGGGATTATATTTTGCAAAATAAAAACAATATGTAATATTAATAAGAGTGGAATACCATTTAAGTCGAAATCTCATTAAATACTGTATAAAAGATTCTTTTTCTTTTGCAGAATGTATGCGAAAATCTACTGTTACTCATAAATTTAGGTTTCTATGATAATAAAAATCTTTTTACTTGTATCTCTATCTTGGATACTATTGATATATGCACAGATTTTTTATATCATAACCAGATATCTCCTCCTACCATTCCTGAGAATATTTTTGTAGACCTAATGAGATTTGACATCATGTTGGGTGAATTTAGTTTTAATGATGTAATGTATAGGCAAATAGACAGGATCTCGATGAGTTCAGTCTTTGGACCGACCCTGGCAAATATTTTTCTAGGTTTCTATGAAAACCAATTATTATCAGGTACCATGAAATCATTAGTCTACTACTGTTATGTAGACGACACATTTTACCTTTTTGATAACCCAGTAGAGGCCAATACATTTTTTTTCTTATTTAATGATATGCATCCAAAATTAGAAAACACATTGGAAACAGGAACTAATTTCACTTTGTCATTCTTAGATGTATTGGTAACCAAAACTCCTTCAAGTTGTGTTACATCATTTTACTTTTGCCCTAACAATCAGAAAATTCATTTTATTGAGACCCTAACACATAGAGCCCTAATGATTTGTTCCAAATCAAAATTAGATGAAATAAAAAAGATCAGTAAAACTTTATCTCATAATAGTTATCCTTTAGATGTGATTAGGTCTGTTATCAGTAAGAAAGTTTCTGATTTTTTTAAAACTAAACCTAGTATACTTAATAAATGCCCAATTTATTTTTGTTTACCTTGGCTGGGCACAGTAAGGGAGAAATTCGCCAAACAAATTAACTCTGCAGTAGAGCATCATTATTTTTCTTCTAGTGTGCATGTTGTATTTTCTATTAAATCTGATTTGATATCTACCCAAAAGGATGTTCTACACCGTTGCCATATCAATAATGCTATTTATCATTTTAAATGTAGTTGTAGTGCCGACTACATAGATAAAACAACATAATGCTTAGATACTAAATATCACAGCATATACCTAGAAAAATCAGGAATGGAATATTCTTCCATTGCAGAGCATTTTATTAAAAACCCAAATTGTGCCGTTAACTTTAGCATTGACTCATTTACCATTTTGAATCTGGCTTGCTCTATATTGCAGATAAAGGTATTGGAAATAATTTATATTCACTCCAAACATCCCTCTCTTTGTAAACAGAGGACTAAATGATGGGTTTCAACTTAAATTGTATTCTGCCCTCATTAATATTGCATATCATTTTTATTTTCTTGCAAAATGTAATCTGTTGAGTGGGGGCAAAACTTTCCAGCTAATGTGATATATATATATAATTTTAAACAGATAAAAACTGCAAATTTTTCCTTGAAAAGTAACCTGTTTTTTCAGCCAACACCTCATCAGAATATTTTTTATGTTAAATTGTATTTTAATCGTAGTTCCTCATCTCTTCCCATTATGTCTTTTTCCTGTCATATTCTATTCACCAACAATTCTTCTGATGAGATGTTGACTGAAAAAGGGTTACCTTTTTAAGCAAAAAATATGCAGTTTTGTCTGTTTAAAACTATCTATAAGTTCTGTGGTATCAGACATTTTTTAAATATATATATATATATTTACTGCTGTTTGTCTTGCAATATCTTTAACTAACAATCTAAAATCTTGCATGAAAATTGATACTAGCAAATGGCAGATAATGGAAGCATTATTATTGAGAGAAATTGCATAAGTTAATAAAATTGATTAGCAACTTTTATTGATCATTCTGTCAAATCCCAAAATAATGCATGTTAACTACACAAAAATAAACATTTACCATAACTTTATGAAATACAATTATATAGCCAGATCAGGACTAAAATAGAGTACTGTTGTCATATTTGAGTGTGAGTTGCCCACTCCTCACTTTGCATCTCAGTAGAGTTTAAAAGCATCTCCTTCTCCTTTTAGGTGCCAAATTATTTTTCACCCTCCAACCCCTCTGTTACAAATAGGATGTGGTAAACATCTCACTGTTCTATCACTACTTTCATGGAAAGTGCTCAGACAAATTGCATTCATTGGTTCTTCTAGTTCTGACTTTCATGGCCATAATCCACCATGCCACACACATTGTAGCAAACAACCCACATTCCCTCCATATTTCTTCAGTGAGAAGTCATTTCCACTCTGTAGAGAGGAAGGATCACCATTAAGACAGTTTCGTTGTTGGTGGAATGGCGGTTTTCACTGGGCATTATGTCAGCTTCACACAGGCATATTTGGACTTCGATTCTCATAACCTTCATTCAACAAGACACTTCTTTTTGATTGATACAGTTCTTTAAGCAAACATTTTGTAAGTTATGTTTATGTCTGCATTTATTTGATTCTGGTTTGTTTGTGTCTATAAGTGTGTTTTTTTTTTGTGAGTGTTATGGAGAGACGACAACCACTACGGATGAGTCTCCCCAGCCAATTGCTACACAGACAGAGTCACCATCAGTTTGGACAAAACCAGTTTTAAAAAAAGATGTTGTCTATTATGACCAAATGTGGCAACAATATCAAGAGTTTATAAATGTCAACAAGCAGATGACCATCCAAGAAGTACTGGAGGCTGTTGCTGCTCTATACTGACTACTGGCAAATTTGTCAGCTTCAGCCTGAAGACAACGAAGGAAGCCTTTAAAAACAAACAAATTTTGGCCAAAATTTTGGCCAAGTGGTTGAGGGTCATGTAGAATGTACTTCTGTCAACAGAGGAAGAAGCAAAGCTATTAGCAGGCAGTATCCTGATTACAAAGAATGTCAGGCTGCAAACTGAATATATATGGGCACCTGTCAGACTCAGATTATCATCCACGGTATGCTTCTGAATATTGCAAGTGACCATGTTGTTTTTTTTTGCCCACTTTATATCTGTTGATGTGGTGATACAGATTGTCAGCAAAGCAAGAGTGCCAAAAGAGAACTTCTGCTTGCAGGTCACTTGAAACCACACAAAATTTGTTAAAATCCCTGACATACTGCTATGCCAAGAGAAGAATGTTTATCGTGGTAGAAGGGAGAAGGCCTAACTGCTGGATGTGTGGTGCTGCTGGACACTCGTTGAAAATGTGCTCAGCAAAAAATCTGGTGGCAGCACCAGTTACACTGGTTATCATACCAGTTACGGCACCAGTTACACCAGTAGTTGAGACAGCAACAACAGTCAAAGAGCCTGTGGTGTTAGCAAAAGAATCCAGCCAGCAACAATCAACTGAATGGACTCAGGTGGTGAGAAGGGAAAATAATCAGCCTACCCCTCTTATAAAAAGAACATCACACCAAGAAGGGTGCCAACCCCCAAGAAGCAGCAGCGAGATGTACAGAAGCAGAACCAGACTGAGTTGTCATAACTGGAAAGAGGAATGAGGTGTGAGGAAATGCTGCTACCTTGTTCCTCTTTGCTGAAAGGGGAAGGAAAGATGAGGAACAAAGAATAAAAGTGATGAAGAAAGAAAACAAAACAAAACAGAGTGAAACAGGGTGAAAAAGGCCCTGTTTGTCGCCATAACTCAATCTGCCCCTGCTTTGCCTGTAACGGAAGCAAACTCCAGCAAAGGTAAGGAGTCTCTTTCCTTCTCCCTCTAGAGCTTCTTCTACTCCTTATACCCCAAACCCTTCACTAGCCCTTCCCAAGAAAAGGAAAAAGAGAAAAAAAACTATTTTAAAACCAAAAAGATTTGTGAGGTGGACAGACAGGCTCTTGAGAGGGACCTTTCATCTCAAAGGAGGGCCCTCTTAAGGCCATTATTTAAATGTATATATGTGGATGGAAAATTCACAGGATTCCCAAGGAACTTCACTGATGCCCCCAGGATGATCACCTTAATTAGAAGTACTGGGAGCAATCTCAAAATGTTAGCTCACCTTTCGGGGACAAAAGACGCATTTCCAGATGGAATTTTCAGGATGGCTCAAGTTGAGTTTCCTGAGCTAAAGAAATTTTCATTGCACTGTGTGGGGAAGGGTCTCAGTTTTGTTCCACCTTTTTTGTATAGGGTTCTAGAACTTAAGTACCCAATGGACGTTGGCAGTATTGTCCTAGATGAACAAATTTCATCTAAGATTGGCACAGGCAGTCTAGGACAATCTGTCAGGGTCAGATTTTCATCCAGTACATGTCTAAAGAGCCTATTTGAAAAATGTCTATTAAGCTAGCCATCTTGAATGCGAGGGGCTTGAGAGATCAGGCTAAGGCTGCCTGCCTGCCTGCTTTGTGATTTCTTGTTTTTTAGGGTAGATGTGGCTGCGATCCAGGAGACACACTTTATTTGCAAAGTTGATACTCCTGTGATGTCTAGCAACTTTGTTGTCTATTCAATATACAGGAACTAGCAGGCCAGAAGTGTTTCCTTGTTGGTTAAATGTACCCTGGGTGCGAGGGTGGACCTTGTCCATGTCAGCATGGGGGACTGGTTGCAATATTGCCATGAACAGTAGTTTGTTTCTGATTGTTGTGGTTTATATGCCCAACAACCAGGATGAGCATCTTTCATTTTTATGTCAGTTGAAGCCATACCTGGTGGATTTTTTGCATTTAGTCTTAGTGGGGGACTGGAATACCATTTTAGACCCCAAGCTAGACATGGGGCAGGGTGCAGGTGGTCGGAAGATTATAGCCTTGTTGATCTGATTGATGTCCAGTCTTGTCGAGAGATACCAGGTTGATCACTCTGGAGAGAAGATCTGGATGTGGGCACTAAAGTGGTCATCTACTCAAGTGGCGATCTACCTGGATAGAATGTTAGTGAGAAGTGTTGATTTAGATTTGCTAGATTGTCCCATGTTCCACAGGTTAGGCAATTTAGACCACAAAATAGTTTGTGCCCAGATTGGCTGGACACTAGAAGTTCAACATGTCTTTACCAGACAAGCTGGACTTCCAGCAATAGCTAACTAAACTAGTGCAGTAGGAATAGATAGTTGGAGAGGCTTAAAGATATCATTAGGTCTTTCACTGCGGACTATAGCTGTCAACTCACCCTAGATAAGGCTAACAAGTTGAAGACAGTTAAAGATAGTCTATCCCAGGTAGAGACAGCGGGGATACCTTAGAGATAGCATTAGCTAGGCAGGCCCTGGAGTGGTTGGCTATTAAGCATTATCGAGGTCAGTTAATTACACATGGATTACAAGATGTCAAATGAAGCTGTGAGCATGGGCGCAGAATTACACAAGGAAGAGATCTGTTGAGGTGGCAATTGATATGTTCAAGAGGTTAAAACACCAGAGGGGCGTACTCTGAAGTCGGCCAATGATATATGCAAGGTGCTTTATCAGCATTTCAAGAGCCGCTTTTTACCAAGGAGCCTGGTTTCTGTGAAAAGGAACTATTTGGCTGACTTTCCTCGGCTTGCGTTGACTGAAGCAGCTAGGATGGTGTTTCTCACATTGCTAGCTGTAGCTTGAATGGTGATTTGGATGATGCGGATGGAGGGGATATTGCAATATGAGCGTTACTCTTATCAGCATCTGATGAGCATCAGATCAAGATGAAGATCAGATAGAAAGCAATTAATATTGACAGATTTCAGCAAAAGATGAGTAACTGTAGCAAGTCTGGTTCACATGAAAGTGGCCAGTTTTGATTTTCTTTTTTAAATCTCTTAATGTTACAACAGGGCAGTTTTTGACAAACCCTCTTCTGGTTAAGTTGGACTTCTTTTGTGTACCTAGTTAATGTGAGTAAATGTTGTTCCTAGCTTTTTCCCAGCTTTCTCTTTTGATATGATCCAAGTCAAATTTCCCAACCTCCCCAGTTTGTTTTTGGCCCCAGTTTTTCATCTTGACTTGGTCAGTCTTTGATTTTCCATTTCATTATTTATTTTATCCTTTCTCTCTCCGTTCACAAGTGTGCTACTTGATTTTGCCATTTGGCAAAATACAGCGGCCACTCTGAATTTTTGTGGGGTGGATGGGTCTTTGTTTTTGGGTTGTTAATCCCCATTCCTTCTCATTTTCTTATCACTGTATTTTTATATATATTTTGTAAAGTTATTGTATATAAATATGCTTTTGTCTCATGGGTTTTGTTGTCTCGTTTTTAGGCATCAACAAGTAGTTCGACAAGGTACCAGTTAAAGATACTCAGCCATGAAAGGAAAGAAAGCAAAGCATACCAACAATACCACACCTCAAAGTAAGGGCGGATTCCAAAGAAGCCCCTCTGAATGACCGCCATCTCTGAAAGTCAAGGTCTCTTTGATACCAGAATCCTATACCAAATTTGGGTGAATCCTGGATAATGGAACTTCCTGCCAGACACACTATATCCATTCCACAATAGACTGTTTGCACACAAAGGCAATAGAACCCAATCTATCCTGCTATTTAATCCATTGCTGGAGGGAGAAGAGACAGATTAATACCTTTCTCAAGGGTATTTGTGTGTAAGTAAATGCAACAAATTCAACTGAAATTCGAACTTGACTCTCTGATCTCTCATTAATTTATTGTATCAAAAAACGTTTTTAATTCAATGGACTTTCTTTTTTGGAGGATGATGATTTCTTTTTATAGCAATCAAAAGTTATACTTTATTTTTCATTTTTATTATTGAAGATATTGCAGAAATAGAAACTTACAAATAAAAAGAAACAAAAAATGATATCAACATAAAGTGTAAAAAGAAATTTTTGAATGGAATTTTTTTATCCGACATTATTTCTTATTTCTATAAACATTATTTTTAGTGGGTACACATGTTTGAGTTGTTTTCCCATTTTTTTTTTCTTAAACAAAAAACTTAATAACAACTAGCATTGATTGACAAGAGTGATAGATAGATAGATAGATAGATAGATAGATAGATAGATAGATAGATAGATAGATAGATAAAGAGAATGAGTAAGATAGATAGATAGATAGATAAAGAGAATGAGTAAGATAGATAGATAGATAGATAAAGAGAATGAGTAAGATAGATAGATAGATAAAGAATGAGTAAGATAGATAGATAGATAGATAAAGAGAATGAGTAAGATAGATAGATAGATAGATAAAGAGAATGAGTAAGATAGATAGATAGATAGATAAAGAGAATGAGTAAGATAGATAGATAGATAGATAAAGAGAATGAGTAAGATAGATAGATAGATAAAGAGAATGAGTAAGATAGATAGATAGATAGATAAAGAGAATGAGTAAGATAGATAGATAGATAGATAAAGAGAATGAGTAAGATAGATAGATAGATAGATAAAGAGAATGAGTAAGATAGATAGATAGATAGATAGATAAAGAGAATGAGTAAGATAGATAGGTAGATAGATAGATAGATAAAGAGAATGAGTAAGATAGATAGATAGATAAAGAAAGAATGATTAAGATAGATAGATAGATAGATAAAGAGAATGAGTAAGATAGATAGATAGATAGATAAAGAGAATGAGTAAGATAGATAGATAGATAGATAAAGAGAATGAGAAGATAAGATAGATAGATAGATAAAGAGAATGAGTAAGATAGATAGATAGATAAAGAGAATGAGTAAGATAGATAGATAGATAAAGAGAATGAGTAAGATAGATAGATAAAGAGAATGAGTAAGATAGATAGATAGATAGATAAAGAGAATGAGTAAGATAGATAGATAGAATGAGTAAGATAGATAGATAGATAGATAGATAAAGAGAATGAGTAAGATAAATAGATAAAGAGAATGAGTAAGATAAATAGATAAAGAGAATGAGTAAGATAGATAGATAAAGAGAATGAGTAAGATGGATAGATAGAGAATGAGTAAGATGGATAGATAGAGAATGAGTAAGATAGATAGATAGAGAATGAGTAAGATAGATAGATAGAGAATGAGAAAGATAGATAAGATAGAGAATGAGTAAGAATAGATAGAGAATGAGTTAGATAGATAGAGAATGAGTAAGACAGATAGATAAAGAGAATGAGTAAGATAGATAGAGAATGGGTAAGATAGATAGATAGATAGAGAATGAGTAAAATAAATAGATAGATAGATAAAGAGAATGAGTAAGATAGATAGATAGATAAAGAGGATGAGTAAGTTAGATAGATAGATAGATAGAGAATGAGTAAGATAGATAGATAGATAGATAAAGAGAATGAGTAAGATAGATAGATAGATAAAGAGAATGAGTAAGATAGATAGATAGATAAAGAGAATGAGTAAGATAGATAGATAGATAAAGAGAATGAGTAAGATAGATAGATAGATAAAGAGAATGAGTAAGATAGATAGATAGATAAAGAGAATGAGTAAGATAGATAGATAGATAAAGAGAATGAGTAAGATAGATAGATAGATAAAGAGAATGAGTAAGATAGATAGATAAAGAGAATGAGTAAGATAGATAGATAGATAAAGAGAATGAGTAAGATAGACAGATAGATAAAGAGAATGAGTAAGATAGACAGATAGATAAAGAGAATGAGTAAGATAGACAGATAGATAAAGAGAATGAGTAAGATAGACAGATAGATAAAGAGAATGAGTAAGATAGACAGATCGATAAAGAGAATGAGTAAGATAGACAGATCGATAAAGAGAATGAGTAAGATAGACAGATCGATAAAGAGAATGAGTAAGATAGACAGATCGATAAAGAGAATGAGTAAGATAGACAGATCGATAAAGAGAATGAGTAAGATAGACAGATCGATAAAGAGAATGAGTAAGATAGACAGATCGATAAAGAGAATGAGTAAGATAGACAGATCGATAAAGAGAATGAGTAAGATAGACAGATCGATAAAGAGAATGAGTAAGATAGACAGATCGATAAAGAGAATGAGTAAGATAGACAGATCGATAAAGAGAATGAGTAAGATAGACAGATCGATAAAGAGAATGAGTAAGATAGACAGATCGATAAAGAGAATGAGTAAGATAGACAGATCGATAAAGAGAATGAGTAAGATAGACAGATCGATAAAGAGAATGAGTAAGATAGACAGATCGATAAAGAGAATGAGTAAGATAGACAGATCGATAAAGAGAATGAGTAAGATAGACAGATAGATAAAGAGAATGAGTAAGATATATAGATAGAGAGAATGAGTAAGATAGATAGATAGAGAGAATGAGTAAGATAGATAGATAGAGAGAATGAGTTAGATAGATAGATAGATAGAGAGAATGAGTAAGATAGATAGATAGAATGAGTAAGATAGATAAAGAGAATGAGTAAGATAGATAGATAGATAAAGAGAATGAGTAAGATAGATTGATAGATAGATAAAGAGAATGAGTAAGATAGATAGATAGATAGATAAAGAGAATGAGTAAGATAGATGGATAGAGAGAATGATTAAGATAGATAGAATGAGTAAGATAGATAGAATGAGTAAGATAGATAGATAGATAGAATGAGTTAGATAGATAGATAGAGAGAATGAGTAAGATAGATAGAGAGAATGAGTAAGATAGATAGATGGATAGAGAGAATGAGTAAGATAGATAGATAGAGAGAATGAGTAAGATAGATAGATAGATAGAGAGAATGAGTAAGATAGATAGATAGATATATAAAGAGAATGAGTAAGATAGATATATAAAGAGAATGAGTAAGATAGATAGATATATAAAGAGAATGAGTAAGATAGATTGATAGATAAAGAGAATGAGTAAGATAGATAGATGGATAGAGAGAATGAGTAAGATAGATAGATAGGCAGATAGACAGATAGATAGATAAAGAGAATGAGTAAGATAGATAGATAGATAGATAAAGAGAATGAGTAAGATAGGTAGATAGATAGATAGATAAAGAGAATGAGTAAGATAGATAGATAGATAGATAAAGAGAATGAGTAAGATAGATAGATAGATAGATAGATAAAGAGAATGAGTAAGATGGATAGATAGATAAAGAGAATGAGTAAGATAGATAGATAGATAGATAAAGAGAATGAGTAAGATAGATAGATAGATAGATAGAATGAGTAAGATAGATAGATAGATAGATAAAGAGAATGAGTAAGATAGATAGATAAAGAGAATGAGTAAGATAGATAGATAGAGAATGAGTAAGATAGATAGATAAAGAGAATGAGTAAGATAGATAGAGAATGAGTAAGATAGATAGATAGAGAATGAGTAAGATAGATAGATAGAGAATGAGTACGATAGATAGATAGAGAATGAGTACGATAGATAGAGAATGAGTAAGATAGATAGAGAATGAGTAAGATAGATAGATAGAGAATGAGTAAGATAGATAGAGAATGAGTAAGATAGATAGATAGAGAATGAGTACGATAGATAGATAGAGAATGAGTACGATAGATAGAGAATGAGTAAGATAGATAGAGAATGAGTAAGATAGATAGATAGAGAATGGGTAAGATAGATAGATAGAGAATGAGTAAAATAAATAGATAGATAGATAAAGAGAATGAGTAAGATAGATAGATAGATAGATAAAGAGAATGAGTAAGATAGATAGATAGATAAAGAGAATGAGTAAGATAGATAGATAGAGAATGAGTAAGATAGATAGATAAAGAGAATGAGTAAGATAGATAGATAGAGAATGAGTAAGATAGATAGATAGAGAATGAGTAAGATAGATAGATAGAGAATGAGTAAGATAGATAGATAGAGAATGAGTTAGATAGATAGAGAATGAGTAAGATAGATAGATAGAGAATGAGTAAGATAGATAGATAGAGAATGGGTAAGATAGATAGATAGATAGAGAATGAGTAAAATAAATAGATAAAGAGAATGAGTAAGATAGATAGATAGATAGATAAAGAGAATGAGTAAGTTAGATAGATAGATAGATAGATAGAGAATGAGTAAGATAGATAGATAGATAAAGAGAATGAGTAAGATAGATAGATAAAGAGAATGAGTAAGATAGACAGATAAAGAGAATGAGTAAGATAGATAGATAGATAAAGAGAATGAGTAAGATAGATAGATAGATAGATAAAGAGAATGAGTAAGATAGATAGATAGATAGATAAAGAGAATGAGTAAGATAGATAGATAGATAAAGAGAATGAGTAAGATAGATAGATAGATAGATAAAGAGAATATGTAAGATAGATAGATAAAGCGAATGAGTAAGATAGATAGATAGATAAAGAGAATGAGTAAGATAGATAGATAGATAGATAGATAAAGAGAATAAGTAAGATAGATAGATAAAGAGAATGAGTAAGATAGATAGATAAAGAGAATGAGTAAGATAGATAGATAAAGAGAATGAGTAAGATAGATAGATAAAGTGAATGAGTAAGATAGATAGACAGATAGATAAAGAGAATGAGTAAGATAGACAGATAGATAAAGAGAATGAGTAAGATGGACAGATAGATAAAGAGAATGAGTAAGATAGACAGATAGATAAAGAGAATGAGTAAGATAGACAGATAGATAAAGAGAATGAGTAAGATAGACAGATAGATAAAGAGAATGAGTAAGATAGACAGATAGATAAAGAGAATGAGTAAGATAGACAGATAGATAGAATGAAAGTAAGAATAGACAGATAAGATAAAGAGAAGATAAGATAAAGATAGAATAAAGAGAATGAGTAAGATAGATAGATAAAGAGAATGAGTAAGATAGATAGATAAAGAGAATGAGTAAGATAGATAGATAAAGAGAATGAGTAAGATAGACAGATAGATAAAGAGAATGAGTAAGATGGACAGATAGATAAAGAGAATGAGTAAGATAGATAGATAAAGTGAATGAGTAAGATAGATAGACAGATAGATAAAGAGAATGAGTAAGATAGACAGATAGATAAAGAGAATGAGTAAGATAGACAGATAGATAAAGAGAATGAGTAAGATAGACAGATAGATAAAGAGAATGAGTAAGATAGACAGATAGATAAAGAGAATGAGTAAGATAGACAGATAGATAAAGAGAATGAGTAAGATAGACAGATAGATAAAGAGAATGAGTAAGATAGACACATGGATAGAGAGAATGAGTAAGATATATAGATAGAGAGAATGAGTAAGATATATAGATAGAGAGAATGAGTTAGATAGATAGATAGAGAGAATGAGTAAGATAGATAGATAGATAGAGAGAATGAGTAAGATAGATAGATAGATAGAGAGAATGAGTAAGATAGATAGATAGATAGAGAGAATGAGTAAGATAGATAGATAGAATGAGTAAGATAGATAAAGAGAATGAGAAGTAAGATAGATAGATAAAGAGAATGAGTAAGATAGATAGATAGATAGATAGATAAAGAGAATAAGAGTAAGAAAGATTGATAGATAGATAAAGAGAATGAGTAAGATAGATAGATAGATAGATAAAGAGAATAAGTAAGATAGATAGATAGAGAGAATGATTAAGATAGATAGATAGAATGAGTAAGATAGATAGAATGAGTAAGATAGATAAATAGATAGATAGAATGAGTAAGATAGATAGAGAGAATGAGTAAGATAGATAGAGAGAATGAGTAAGATAGATAGAGAGAATGAGTAAGATAGATGGATAGAGAGAATGAGTAAGATAGATAGATAGATAGATAGATAGAGAGAATGAGTAAGATAGATAGATAGAGAGAATGAGTAAGATAGATAAATAGAGAGAATGAGTAAGATAGATAGAGAGAATGAGTAAGATAGATAGATAGAGAGAATGTGTAAGATAGATAGATAGATAGAGAGAATGAGTAAGATAGATAGATAGATATATAAAGAGAATGAGTAAGATAGATATATAAAGAGAATGAGTAAGATAGATATATAAAGAGAATGAGTAAGATAGATTGATAGATAGATAAAGAGAATGAGTAAGATAGATAGATGGATAGAGAGAATGAGTAAGATAGATAGATAGATAGATAGATAGAATGAGTAAGATAGATAGATAGATAGATAGATAGATAGATAGAATGAGTAAGATAGCTAGATAGATAGATAGATAGATAGAATGAGTAAGATAGCTAGATAGATAGATAGATAGAGAGAATGAGTAAGATAGATAGATAGATAGATAGAGAGGTGTAAGATAGCTAGATAGATAGATAGATAGAATGAGTAAGATAGATAGATAGAATGAGTAAGATAGATAGATAGAATGAGTAAGATAGATAGATAGATAGATAGATAGATAGAATGAGTAAGATAGATAGATAGATAGATAGAGAGAATGAGTAAGATAGATAGATAGAATGAGTATGATAGATAAAGAGAAAGAGAAAGAGTAAGATAGATAGATAGATATGCACGATTAAAAAAGAGACAAGAGGAAAACTATATTTTGTTTTAGCCAACAACACATTTCATCCACTGTTGAAGTAAAAAAATAAAATTCATTTTGAATGAAGTATCTAAATAAAAGTTATTTCTTTTAGTGTTGAATATTTTCAGTTAACCTTTGATCAGTTTTTTGTCAATTTTTATCCAGTAACCAAAATTTTTTGTTTACTCAAAACAAATTCATTTCATTTTTTTTTTGCCTTGTCTTTCACTGGATGAAACACATCGACTAGAACAAAATAGTTTTCCTCTTGTCTCTTTTTTAATCCTACTGTTCCTTTCCTCAGATTATAACTGAGAATATTTATATATATGCATGGACTTGAATGTATATGTATATAGAAGGTAGCTAAAAAAAGTGAATCAGTAAAATGAGGAGCCTAAAATGCCAACTGCAGGTTGGGTGTACTAAAATCAAAAATTAGAAATTTAAATACCTGGGAAGTGTTCTAACAGAGCATGGAAAGTACAACACTGAGATCATCCAAAGACATACTGGCATCGGCCAAGGATGCATTCCAAAGGCTGAGTAGAGTATTGAGAGACAAGAAAACCTCATTGGAAACAAAGAAATGCATACTGGATTGTTATGTGATGTCTCTCCTTCAATATGCCAGCAAATGCTGGACAATCTCATGAAGGATTAGGAAAAGACCCGAAGCAGCCGAAATGTGGTTCTACAGAAGGATGCTGAGAATACTATGGACCAAACATGTAAGCAACGACAAGGTTTTGGAGAAGATGGAAACAAAAAGGAAACTTATACTTAACATCAGGATAAGACAGCTGAAGTTTCTGGGACATATAATGAGGAAGGAGGGCTTGGAGAACCTGATACTCACAGGACAGATACAGGGAAAGAGAGACAGGGTAAAACAATATATGACATACTTGATGGGCTTGAGCAAATGGATGGCAGAGCAGGATTTGGGTAACAAGAGAAAGGGTTTTAAGAGCTAGGGAGATGTGGAAGGCCATGTTTGCCTATGCTCTGAAGAAACATGGCCTATAGAAGAAAATATATACATATATTATTTGGACTTTTGTTCTCATCTTTATTGCATATTCAAAATGTTTCGGCTATTGTACGCTCTGGCCTTCTTCAGGTTATATATGTTGAAATTTCAAACCAAACCCTTTACTTAGTCCACTGAGGTAGACTGTTCTAGTTCTACAGGTCATAACTTTTCCTGGTGTCTTGCCTCCTTAAAATAAGACTGTATGAACACTGTAAAGCTGGAACACAAGAGAAAATAAGAAAATCAAGCAAGGCTGACCATATATGGAGGGTAAAGAGTGATCACCACTGTCTATGGGATGAGGTTGAAATAATAGACAGAGAACATCACTGGAAAATATGAAAACTTAAGGAATCAGAACATATGCTAAGCCACAAAAGTCTCCTAATTAGGCCAAGCATAGACATGAATACAATATGAGTGTGCTTTCAACAGAAATCAAGCCTGTATCTTCTTTTCTATTGGAGAAACTGCTTCTATAGCTGAAATGTGCCTTTACCAGAGTTATCCTTCTCTAAGATTGGCTACTACCCAGTGCTAGAGAAGGCAGTCTCAATTAATATTAATTATTCATTTCAGGGAGTGATGGAATTAACTATAAAAACAGAATTTGATTTCAATTCCTGTTAAGAGGTACATTTTCTTTAATAAAACTTTTGATGATCTAGGCCAGTAGATGTTAATTTCACATTTCTCATTGGCACGTCTATGAATCTGTATCTGTTAGCTTTAGTTTCATACCCAATTCATAATCTTTATCTTTATTCTCAGTTTACGCCATTCATTATTAATTTTACTGTTTTGAGAATAAAAAAAAACAGGATGGTAACTCAACTATATGTATCTACTAAAAATTGCATTAATAGCAATAAGAAATAAAGTGGTAATATTGAAATACAATATGACTATGCTTTCTTGTTAATTGTGTTCTATTTTGATATTATATGATGTTTTTTTTTGTTATTTTTAATCATTTCACCTCGAGCAAGGTGAGACCACCATTAGTGTGCCCCCATATATCATGTTCTACTTGATAGGTGTGTACAGATAAATACCTCTACTTCATAATTAAGTAAAAATAAAATTACATGACAATAAATATTGATGCATGAAGATACGATACTTTAAAAAAGCAAACATGATTGGTGAGAAAACAAAATTGAGATAGCACACAAAACACAATGCATATATAGTGACACAATATTATCGACAAAACCTCACGATAATACCTTTTGAAAGCATATTAGATAATTTATTCAAATTCAAATTTATATTTGACAACCAGGAAAATTATTCCAAATATATACAAAAGTAAACAAAATTCCTTAACAAAGAACTTTCATTTGTCTGAAATAAAAGTTGTATAAATTTACATAATATTACAATAACAATAATAAATAAAAATGAATATTCATTTGTCTTTTATTTATTATCTTATCTTTCTTTACAAGAAAAGACTGGGTACAGGGGGTTTTGAAAAAAGGATAAAAGATGAACGGGATTCAAGAAGATGGCAATTGATATTGCCTCTTAATTAAACAGAAGAGTTTTACAGGTGGAAAGTGCATGAAAAGAAACTGTTCAAGTAGAAGTGGTGGTTACTATTAACTATTTCAGTGATAAAAGGGTGGGACCAGGAAAAAAAGTTCATCATAGCAGTTACCACAAAAATATTTGTAGAAAAGACAGAAGCCACGTCACATCAATAAGAAAGTAACTCACGTCGAGATGCCAAGTTAGGACTGATTACATTGCAGATCTTCGGATTTTGTCAGGAACCTCAAGATGAATAGCAGGAGCACCCAACCACATATGGCAACAGTATTCAATACACAGACGATGTTATTTTGTTTGCATTTTTTATTTTTGTTTTAATATGTCTGTTTTTATTGCTTTAATTAAAATCATCCCTTAATAATGTCATCAAGTCAAGTCATTTTAATTTCAGAACTCAAATGAATTGAAAACATAAGTTTAGTTACCTCATATAAAATATAACTTTTAATTAAAACTCCTTTGATCAATTCCAAAATAAATACTAGACTAAGTCTGTAATTGATGATTAGAGTGGTTGCCAACCAATCCGTCCTGCTATTCAACCCATAACTGGAGGAAGAAGAGATGGATTGATACATTCCCCAAGGATATTTGCACGTAAGTGAATGCATCAAATTCACCTGGAATTTAAACTTGACTCTCCGACATGTAGGAGGTCTGTAATGGATGATCTTTCATCACAGCTTACAATAAAAAACCTTTCCCTTATACTGTCCAAATTTGCATGATAAAAATATTAGTGTTTCCTTAGCCATGAGAGAAAGAGTTTTGATTTCCAAACAAACATAAATGTTTGACTACTCAGTCAGTTAAATGCCATAGGTGATACACACTTGAATGATCATGTCTCTTTCAATCCATGATTGACTAGGCAGAAGATTTTTCCACAGTAGGTTGCCATTACTTTCTGCGGTAGACTGGTTGCTAACCAAGGCTATAAAACACAATCTGTGCTGCTATTCAAACCATAGCTGGAGGCAGAAGACCTGTATTAATACCCTTCACATTGAATGTAAGCAAATGCAACAAACTCAACTGGAATTTGAACTTAGCTTTCCAACATGTAGTGAATCTCTAATTGATGTGGTCTTGGGTATGACAATAAACTACATCCAGCAGCAAGGCCTCTGATTGGGAGGTTGTGAGCAGCATGGAACCACCTCTTAATTGCTGTTGTTCCCAGGTCTACCTTGTAGCACCTGCTAGAGTCCCAACTATAGGCATATAGTTAACCCCCAAACTGGGGTCAAAACACTATGAGGGTATAAAAATAGACTTTTATAGAAACATATACATAAAAATAGACTTTTATAGCAATATATACATTTCTGAAGGAAAAATATTACCAACTATACATTTTTGAAGGAAAAAAATATTACCAGCAATACATTTTTTAATACAAAGCTGGAAGACATCTTCAGTTTTCTAAAATAAAAAAATAGTAATAAAAAACTTTTTTTTCATCAAAATCTGACTAAAGCAACCTTCTCACTATAACCAAACATTAAAAAGATCTTAAAACCCTGCCTTTTTAGCATTAAATAAGCCACAAAG
Source organism: Ascarosepion bandense (assembly GCA_037127315.1). Lineage (NCBI taxonomy): Eukaryota > Metazoa > Mollusca > Cephalopoda > Sepiida > Sepiidae > Ascarosepion > Ascarosepion bandense. The sequence continues at coordinate 63,971 of JBBBDQ010029489.1, forward strand.
GTTGATATGCCATTAAACAAAACTCATACTCGAATTGATATTTCATAATGGCTTAAAATAGAAAACCTTTTCCCTTCTTATAACATCCAAATCTGTATGATAAAAGGATTAGTGTTCCCTTAGCCACAAGAGAAAACCCTAAGACTTTTGATTCTTAAAGAATCAAAAGTCTTAAAGAATCAAGGGCATAAATGTTTGACTGCTACAAAACCAAAAAACAATGCAATGCAATTTCCAAATTTCATTGCCAGTTATACAATTTGATCCTCCAAAGAATTTGTTACTGATACAGCCATTTAAACTATACAAAAAAAAATCACAATACAAACAAATAATCATGATACTAAAAACACTTATGTACTAGGAAGTATTCTGACAGAGGATGAAAAGGGCAATATAGAGATCCAAAGGTGTATTGGCAAGGCCAAGGATGCATTCCAGAAGCTGAGTATTAAGAAACAGGAAAATTTTGCTGGAAACAAAGAAGAAAGTAATGGATTTTTATGTGATATCTGTCCTTAAACATGGCAGTGAATGCTGAACAATCTCATCAAAGACTTGAAGCAACCAAAATATGGTTCTACAGAAGGATGCTGAGCATATCATGTATGGAACACATGACTAACGACAAGGTTTTGGAGAGGAAGGACACAAAAAAGAAACTGATACTTAACATAAAAAAAAGACAGCTGAAGTTTTTGGAACATGTAACGAGGAAGGAGGGCTTGGAGAACCTGATACTCACGGGACGGATTGAGGGGGAAAGGAAAGCAATGCATGACATAACTGATGGACTTGAGAAAATGGATAGTGGAGCAGAGATTGTGTAGGATAACTGAATAATTAAGAGCAACAAGGGATAGGAAGATGTGGAAAGCCATGATTGCCTACGTTCTGAAGGGACAAAGAAGAAGAAAAACTATATCACATATCCCAATAAATACCAAACAAAACACATCTGTATGTTTATTACCAACTTATCAATTCATAAAAAGAAATACTATCTCAACCCAATATCCTGTTATGTTTTCTGTTGCATGTTTTTTCTTATGATTCATTTTCAACATAAACCCGGAAGATTCCTCTGCCACAATTTAGAGTCAGATAATTAAATTTACAGTAACATTTTACTTTTTATTTTCAATTACTACTCCAATAAAAACCTTACATTCATAATAGTTAAAAACCCCTAATTTGCAACAGTGGTGACATACCAAATTGTTTCAAACAAATACAGTCACAATGACATCACTAGTGACAACAGCAAGTATTACTACTACAACCATTACTATTGCTACCACTGCTGCTGCTATCTCTACTTAGAACAAGAACTAAACTGTTGCAACTCATTCTTAGACACCAAGAGAAGGACATCTTTTTGTAGCATGTCAATAGCAAGTGTTATAAGGTCAATGTAACACTTGAAGTAACTGAATAATTCCACAACAACAATGTGTACTCAAGTGTGTTCTCTGGACAATCTACCTGTAATTTTCTGAGTCTGACAAGTGTTATGAACGAGAGAGTTTTCAATAAAACTAACTACAACCATTGTGAGAGATACGTCCTTGTAGGCCGGGTAAAGCAGCAAGATCAGATAGCAGGGTGCATAACAAAGATGAACAAATGTGTTTTTCAATTTACAAGAGCACTCAGGAAAACTGAGAAGCCCAACAAACCTGGAAAGATTGAACTTGTGGAAGTGCAAGTCAGGTGTGACGTATGTTATCCAAAAAGAACCAAAAAAAACCCCAAGGACGTTAAAAAAGAAGGTTTGAAAAGAAAGTGGAGAGATTGCCAAATCACAGGTAAATGGTGAAGAGAAAAAAGCATTTCTATTTATATTAAGAGATTGGATTTATGCCAAAGAGCAATATTACAACTCAGGCAAAGAATAATACTGGAACGTATCAAAAGTATTTTTGTTTGTTAATCATCTCTTTATTGTACAATTACAAAACAAAAGTTCCTGTATATTTTAATATTCTACACATGACTACAAATTCTAGAAGCATTAACTATAAAAAGCAAACAACCCAACATCAATAAAATTTTATCAAATTTCTGAGCACTTACTAAATATACTTCCCTGGCACCAGCCAGGTTTGTTTGAAATAAATATTAACTCAAAACTCAGGCTGCTCTTTCCCAGGCATTATCTCTCCTTCAGGAGGGGATTTGTTCATTACCCAGCACATGAAACATTCCCAAAATTTCAAAGTGCTGAGGGACTTGAGCAATTTATGAACAACATTCAAAAATCCCACATTAAAACCCAGTGTCACATTCTGTTACAACATGGGTATGGGAACAAATGCCTACTTCCCTATGTGTTATTGAAAAAATAATATTAGTTTGAGCCTTACAAGAGGCTATCCTCCCATGCATTAACACACCGCCTGGTGGAAGAGGCAGGGTTATTACTACTAGACTAGCAACTAGCAACCACCCTTTTACAGTGAAACTAATCAAAGTAACCGCAACTTCTACTCTATCAGCTTCTTTTCTCGCACTTCCCGTCTGTGGAATTCCCTTCCATATACTTGTTTATTTGACAGCTATAATCTCCAAAATTTGAAATGCAAATTGCCATCTCTTATCTCCTTGACTCGCATCCTTTCCCTGACAACCCTTGTATCATGTTCTTCTCCCTTTCCACTCTACTCTCATGCAGCTCTCTTCATACCAGTGTTCTCTTTCTTCTCTTATCCATTCTCCAACACCCTCTATGATCTGTTCCTCTTTCTTTTCACTCTCCTTTTATGCAACCCCCTGCAAAGCAGTGACAGTACTGCTTTGCTTGGGGTGAAATGATTATAAAAAAAACAAAACAAAAATATATTATGTCCATAATATAAGAAAATTCTTCCTTAAACATATGTTGTTTCCAGCTGACATTTTGTGCTGCTCTCAATAGTCAAGTGGCTTACAGCCATATTACATTGAAACATTGTTTGTCATATGATCACCGAAGTTAAGCAACATCAAGCCTTGTCAGTAACTAGATGGGTGATTATTTGGGAATACCAGGTGCTTCAAGCTTGGATATGCTGTTGGCATAACGGATAATGACTTGGAATTGGAAACTGAAGAGTTGAGTTCCAATCTCAGTTTTGTTTGTTATATTCACTTACAAGCAAATGGCCTTAGGAAAGGCATGAATCCACCACTTCTCCTTTCCAGCTATTGGTTAATTAGTAGGGCTTGTATCGGTAAATTATTATTGTTATAAAAATATTTTTACAATCTAAAATATTTTCTAACTTTAAATAACCTGCAAAGGTTGCTAAGCCATAAAAAACAGATAAATTTATTAAATTCCCAGATTGTGTCCATAATATAGTTCTTGCAATATAGTTTTTTACTGGACATGTTATTTGTAGTTAATATTTAGTGCTGCTCGCATTAGTCTAATGTACATACTATCAATTTTCTTTTTTTTTGCTAGTGATTTTGTTAATATTCAACTCTTTAACCTATACAAGTGAACTGTTTATACAAATTACCTAAAGAGATGCTCTTTAAGACAATTTTTTCCATTTTTGACTCTCAGATTGTTTCTTTTTTTTTTTTAATAATGTCCATGCGATTGCAATTTTAACATTTATATCTTTTTTGAGAATTTAAACCAGGAATAAAATCATCTATTTTCTGCTTGATTAAAAGACAAGACTGAAAGATTGAACAAAAAGTAGAAAAATTAATATGGCATTCAATATTTGCAGAAAGAAAGGCATGCATTACCCACTGTGACAGTGGCTTCCAAACTTTTTTTTTTTTATCTGAGCCACATTTCTTGAATGAAAATCTGCTTGGGCCTTACCAAATGTTATGAGATAACATACATTTAAAAATTAAAAACAGAGGGTTTAAAGTTAAAAACTGCAGATTAAAAGTCAGAACATTATCATTGCTAACTCTCTTCACCAATTTGCAGACCCTAGTTACTATAGTCATAATACCTGATATAATGCAAAAGCATCACAATGATAAAATTAGTCAATAATTATTTATAACTATTTATAATGGGAGTCATGCATGCAATTACTAGTAATCTATAATAACATTTTAAATTTTGAAATATTTAATTTTATAATAGGAATTTTTTGCAACTGTTTCTAAATTTCTGTTTTTCAATCATTCCACCTCACCTTCTATCATCTTCTTCTGCATCTATGAGGTGCACCACTTCGTTTGGTAATCACTACACTATGAAATGAGGCTTAAATAATTGACAGCACTGCTGAAGAGTGAGAAAATTGAATGAAGTAACATATATCAGTTTGTTTTCCAGGTTCATAAGTCAGATTAATGTCGATTAAAGCAATGGATAATTTACTTTGTTTTCTTGAGAAGTTCACTTGTGTATTGATTAGGATCACCTGGGTAGGTGAGCAACATTAATTCTGTATCCAGTGTTTCCAAAATTAATAAAAATATGGCTTATTCTATTTCTATCTTGCATATGGCATCCAAAATAATTGCAACCTCATTATGAAAATTGGTCCCCAATGAGGAATGATTTTAGTAAAGGATTTATAAGTTTCCATGGAAATGTGAAGGATTATAGAAGGAGGTGGTGGGAAACTATCTCCTTAATATGAGACTCAAGTAGTGGCCGCAATCTGAACAATATAAGATACGCAAATGATACAGTGTTGATAGCAAACACGGAAAGTAAACTACAAGACCACCCACAGGAGGTAGTTACAAAAACTGGAAAGAAAGAACTACATATAAACTATAAGAAAACTGAATGTATGGTCATCAGTAAAAAGAGGACCTCAAAATGCCAACTACAAGTCAGGGATGCAGAATGATTGAAAAAAAAAAAGATTTAGAAACAGTTGCAAAAAATTCATATGATAAAAATAAATATTTCAAAATTTAAAATGTTATTATAGATTACTAGTAATTGCATGCACAACTCCCAGTATAAATAGTTATAAATAATTATTGACCAATTTTATCATTGTGATGCAGTACAGAAATTTAAATACCAGGGAAGCATTCTAACAGAAAATGGAAAATGCAACACTGAAATCCAAAGGTGTACTGGCATGGCTAAGGATGCATTCTAGAAGTTAACGAGAATATTGAGAGATGGAAAGATTTCTCTAGAAACAAAGAAGATAGTACTGGATTGATATATGATGTTTCAATATGGCAGCAAATGCTGGACAATCTCATCAAAGATGGAGGAAAGACTTGAAACAACAGAAATGTGGTTCTGCAAAAGAATGCTGAGGATAGCATGGACAGAAATGTGAGCAATGATGAGGTTTTGGTGATGATGGACACAAAAAAGAACTGATACTTAACAGAAAAAAGATACAGCAGAAGTTTCTGGGACATGTAGTGAGGAAGGAGGGCTTAGAGATTCTGATGCTCATTAGATAGATATAGGGAAGGAGAGACAAGGGAAAGCAAAGCATGACATACTTGATTGACTTGAGCAGATGGATGGTGGTGCAGGGTTGAGCCTGATAACAGGAGAATGGGTGTTAAGAGCTACAAGGGATAGGGAAGTGTGGAGGGCCATGATTGCTTACATCCTGAATGGATACGGCACATATAAGAAGACAACTTTTTAGAATTCTTAGATCCAGCCCATTTCAAAATATTTTATCCCAAACTGCTAAATACTCTTGCTGTGATAACAGGTGAATGGGTGTTAAGAGCTACAAGGGATAGGGAAATGTGGAGGGGCATGATCTAAATACTTTTGTTATATAGATGTTGCTTTACTAATATAGACACTAAAAACTAAATTAACAGATCATATGAGAAAAGCTAAACAAAACTTTGCTTGAACAGCAAGTCAGCAATATGATCTCTAAAATAAGAATATCTTTCATTTGTTTTTCATTGTTAATGCAATTAAGAATTAATGAGATATATTGATCCATTCAGACTTGTTTCCTTACATTTAATCTTTTATTTTTTTGTAATCATATCGCTCCAAGCAAGGCATTTTATTGCCACTGTTTTGCAGGGGTTACATAGGAGGAAAGTTATGAGAAAGAGTGACAGGTTATAGGGGTGTCAGGAAGTGTCAGGAAGTGGGTAAGAGAAAGATGAGAATACTGATGAGAGTGGAGTGGACGGAGAAAGGAGCATGAGAGAGAGAGAGGATGCAGGTTAGTGATTTAGGAGATGCCTATTGACTTTACATTTAAATTCTTGGAGATTATAACTGTTGGGAAAGCAAGTAAATGGAAGGGAATTCCCCAGGCGGGAAGTGCGAGAAAAGAAGCGGCTGGAGTAGAATTTGCATTTACAATTTATTGGTTTTATAGTAAAAGGGTGGGACTTAGTTGCTAATCTTGTGGCTTGAGTAAATTTATATATAGGGGTTACCAGTGAGCTAAGTTCATCGGAGCAGAAGCCATGAAAGTATTTGTAGAAGAGACACAGGGAAGCCACATTGCTCTGGTGAGAAAGTGACTGTATCCGAGCTATCACATTACAGATTTTCCGTTGGATTTTGTCAAGGACACCTAGGTGGATAGCAGGAGCACCCGACCAGATATGGCGGCAGTATTCAATGCATGTATTCATCTGCTGTATTTGGGAAAATTAAATTGAATACCTTATTTAACCTGTGGGGTTATACTGGTTTTTATGCTTGTAGCTGTCAATGATTTTTGCTAGAGAGTTTCATAACTTCTTTACAATAATGCTAATTTATAGAAATTTTTTATATTATCACAATTTAGGCTTAACAAAGAATAAATATTTTTTCTAGTTAGAAGCCATTCAACTTTGCATTAAATACTGTTGCCATATCTGGTGTTCTTGCTGTTCATCTCAAGGTTCTTGACAAAATCCAAAGAAGGATCTGCAATGTAATCGATCTTGATTTGGCATCTCAACTTCAATCACTTTCTCATTGAGTCTTCTGAATAGAGTAGACAAAATCACTTGTATTTATACTTTTTTGGAAGCCAAAAGAAGAACACTTTCAAATATGTATAGATATTTTTTTGTTCTGTGATTGGTTTTTAAAATTATTTTTCAACCGAAAGATCTGTGTCGATTCTTATCTTATGCACAGAAATATATCATTCTGTTTTAAGTCGTTGAAGTGATAACTTCCTGTTCACCATGATCTAATATCGCAACATTCTCTTCACTTCCAAAAATAAATCTTGGACAGTTAGTCATGACTAAATTTCTCTAACATGATTTTAGTTGTAAAAATATACATTTTTTTTATAGACTTCGCTAACATTTTCTTTTTATAAATATGAGCTGCAAAAAACAACCATTAAGCTCAATATAAAGTCACTTCCTATTTCTTTTTTTATGTGCCTTGTTTGTTCAGGACGTAGACGGTCACGGCCCTCCACATCTTCCTGCCCCTTGTAGCTCTTAATATCTTTTGTCCTGTTATTTCTCCCAAAACCCTTCTCTGTCATCTATTTCCTTAAGCCTATCAAGTATGTCACACAGTGTTTTCCCTTGTCTCTCATTCCCTGTGAGTATCAGATTCTCCAAGTCCCCTTTCTTTATTATGTGTTTGAGAAACTTCAGTGCCTTTTTCTGATGTTAATTACAAGTTTTCCTTTAGTTTTCATTCTCACCAAAACCTCATCATTGCTCACATGTTCAGTCCATGTTATCCGCAGCATCCTTCTGTAGAACCACATTTCTGTTGCTTTGAGTCTTTCCTTCCTCTTTGAGAAAATTGTCCCGCATTCATTGCCATATAGAAGGACAGACATCACATAACAGTCCAGTATTCTTTTCTTTGTTTTTAGCGATATTTTCCTGTCTCTCAATACTCTAATCAGGTTTTGGAACGTGTCCTTGATTTAGAGAATTCAAATTATTTGTTAAGATATAAGGGGAGAGTACTCTGTAATTAATTAAATTTTGATGCCATTTAAAATTCAATTTAACTTCACCTGAATTTCTATTAATTCCTCATCAGTAAGAATCTAATGATTGAATGATTTTTTAACATACAGTTTATAATTTAGTTCCTTTGTAAAAAGTGCAAAAATATTCATAGGGGATGAAAAATTAAATAAAAAAACTAAAAAGATTAATAATTGCTACATAAAATGATGATGCAGATAAAATATGTTAATTATGTAAAAAAGGGATTATGGCCATATCCCGTTGAAACATTGGTTCACATAGAATTAACAAATTCAAGCAATGTTGTATCTGTTCAGTATCTAGGATACCAGGTGCTATAAGCCTGGATGTGCAAATGGTGTAATGGATAATGGTTTAGAGTTGTAAATTGGAGAGCTGAGATCCAATTCCACTAGGAATTTTTATATTCATTTATGTACAAATACCCTTAGAAGTTATAGGTTAGTTAGTAGAAAATTTAGAAAAAATCATTATTATCTACAAAAAATTCTTACAATCTAAAAATATTTTTTGGCTTTAAATAACCTGCAAAAAGTTGATAAGCTGTAAATAAACAAATCAATCGATCAATCTTATAGTTCTTGAAATATAGTTCTTTGTTGGGCATATGTCATTTCCAGCTGACATTTAGTGAGGTTCTCAATAGTCAATACTGTCTTCTTTTTTTTTTTTTTTTCCCAAAGTGCTTTTGTTAATAACCAATTGATTGACCTGTCAAGTTGGATTATTTCTACTGTTTACCTAAAGTGTTGCAATTTCAGACTTTTTTCTTATTTTACTATCCACATGGTATTCTGTTTTTTAGTATTGTTCATATTATTGTGATTCCAACATCTTTGTCTTTTTGTAAGAAATTAAACCAGGAGCATTGTAAAAGATTTTAAACCAGGAGTATTGTAAAAGATTTTAAACCAGGAGTATTGTAAAAGATTTTGTAAAAAAAAATCATTCCATCTGAAAATATGCAATAAAAGAATTTAATATAAATATTCATATCAAATGCCACACAGTAATTGGTAACCTTTTCATTATCGAGTAAGAGCACCAAACGAAGCACCAAAATCAACCATTGCATTGAAAACATTCAGTCAGTCAGTTAAGTGCCATACGTGATACATGCTTTGGGTGATCATGTCTTAAAAGAGACATGACAGACTGAGCAAAAGATTATCCCGCAGTAGGTTGCTTTCTGCGGGAGACTGGTTGCCAGCCATGGCTATAGAACCCAATCTGTCCTATTATTTAACCCATAACTGGAGGGAAGAGACGGATTAATACCTTTCCCAAGGGTATTTGTGCGTAAGTGAATGCAAGGAATTCAACTGGAATTCAAACTCAGCACCTTGATTTGTTGTTCCGAGTCAATATCCACTGCACCACAATGCACATCCGCTGGAAACATTTAGATATCAAATTAAAGTATTTTTTAGCATTTTAATCATTGGCATTTATAATAGGAGTGAAAACAATATTAAAATTACTTTTGCAATAATACCTAATTGTTATCTTTCATTGAAAGATGAATTCACTATACTTTTCAAAATTTAATTTGATAGGGAGACATAGACAAAAAAAGTTTGTGCCTAAAGGCACTGGTTGAAAAAAGGTTTGAAAACACTGATCTAAACAGCAACAGTATGGGCACCTTGACATGATGTAATGATTAGCAAGCTTGTCTCGCTAGAACCTATTACAACTGAGTAGTGAGTTCAATCCTCATTGGTTACTCCATACTTTCAGCCTTGTGCCACATCTAAGCAACACTTAGAAAATCAACTATACAGCCACAGTGAAACAATCACACTGATCAGAGAACTCAAGGCACATTCTTAAATAGCCTTGTCAAATCTAGATTCTCATCTAATTTGTTCAGAAGTGTTTCCCCTATCAGTTATACACAACTATTTTCTCAGATCACTGACTAAAAATGACATTAAGCAAACAAATACTTTAGGTCTTAAAGAGAACAATCCTTCACCTGATCCTATAGATTAGTGCTACAGAATCACACAGGGCTATAATGGCTGGCCACTTGTAAGCAGCTATGTCTGTTGAGTAAGGTGGCTAGCCAGTCCCTATTGTAGATGCCTGCTCAGGCATCTGTGGTTTGTACTACAGCTATGCTGAGTAGAGCTTACTTACAGTCTTTGGGAGAGAGTGTGTTATCTGGTATGATCAACAGTCTGAACACAACCAGTACACTCGGTCATGATGACTTGTGACTTCATGCTAGTACAGTCATCAATGACTCCCAAATAGTTCTGTGTACCCACCAAGGCTTGGGTCAAGCCATGATATAGTTTTCAGGCATTTTCCAAAAGTGCCATCACCTCCCAAGACCAATAGCCTCAAGAAGCTACCTTCTTGACAAATCGATCATGGTGATATTCAAAAACAAGTCTTGTGGTCGGAAAGCAAAAGTTCTAACCCCTTGGCCATACACTCACCTTACAAAGAGCAATAATAAACAACAAAGATCACATCACTTGGACATTTCCAACAGCGGCAACAACTAAAATAGATAGCACATGTAACTTGAAGAGAAAATAAAGACATAATCAAGATGGCATCTTTCCATACCACCTTAAACAAAGGTTAAGAAAGAAACTCCCATCAGTACTAACACATCACTCAATAAATCTCGGGCCTAACTAATGAAACAACAACTTTTAGACAAAATTCAACTTTATTCATCAACAGTCTCCTAGGGTGATACACTGATTCCAATGCTTCTCTAACAATTGGATGCCTTTTTTGTAGAACAATTTGTCTTTGGCCTCAAAATACACCTCAGTTTCCGATATCACTCTTCATTGGAGCTAAATCTCTTTCCCTGGAGCATTTTTTTTTTTTGAGGTCTGCAAATAGCCAGTAGTCACTGGCTAGATCTGGAGAATAGGGTGCATACGGAAGCAATTTGAAGTGCAAGTCATGTACTTTTGCCATAGTTGCGATTGACTTGTGACATGGTTCATTGTCTTGGTGAAAGATCAATTTTTCGTCTTCATTTGTGGCCATTTTTTTGGCGATTTCTTCCTTCAAATGCACTAATAATGCTATATAATATTTGCTAATGATGGTTCTTACTTTCTCAAGGTAATTGATGAACAAAATACCTTGTACATCCCAAAATACGGAGACCAAAACCTTGTCTGCGGTTGTTTGCGTCTTTGGTTGCTTTGGACGGCTTTCACCTGCTGCTGTCCACTCAGTTAACTGCAGATTTGACTCCGGAGTGGAGGATCCTTGTTTCATCCATTGTCACATATCTACACAAAAACACTTTTTTGTTGTGTTGAAACTGTTGCAAACAATGCTCGGAATTGTTGACCTTTTGTTGCTTTTGACTGTGAGCAAACGCAGCACCCACTTTGAACACAGCTTTCTCATTGGCAAATGTTTATGCAAAATGGTGAATACACTGCCTTCTGATATGTTCAATCCCTCTGCTATCTCATGCAACTTCAATTTATGATCAGCCAAAATGAGTTTATGAGATTTTTGGTGTTTTTCAGGATAACTGCTGATTTTGGGTGACCTGAGCATTCAGCATCGTTTGTATCTGTACGATCGCATTTAAAATTAGCATGTCACCTCTTAACCATTGTTCCCGATGGAGCAGAGTCTGAATAACACTTATCAAGCCATTGCTTTGCTTGAACAGTATTTTTTCTCATCAGAAAGCAATTCATTATCAATACACGGAATTCAGATTTTTCCATTGTTTTGAAAATTTGCAATATCAGCTTCACTTAAATAACTGTAATTTTTTAAACTAATAATCTGATTGGGCCCAAATATTGTCATATGCCATTTGAAGGTTAGTACTTCATAAAAATCATATGGATTTTTTATTAGTGGCACCACTTATGTCAGGCCCGAGACTTATTGAGTGATGTGTTAAAACAAAAAGAAGAGTGACAATAGCCTGTTTTCCTGAAAAATTGTTTACAGAGAAAGATATTCTAAATTTCAGCCAACAGTAGTAGTTTGTTCAATGAATGCTGAATGCAGGGTTGGTGTGTACTACCATTGAAACCCCTGACTGGGAGAGGTCCAAGCCTGATTGGGGGCCCTTGGCAATGCTTTGTGATCTTCATTATCCTATCAACATTTGTCATTTTCTACCTACATTTGTATACACTAGTTTTAACCTGTAAAAATTTAATGGTTTTCTTATTTTAATATTCTGATGAATCTTAATTCTTCAGTTGATTGACAAATTCTATTACAATAAAATAACTGTAGATGCATCAATAATTATTTGAACTTCACTTTAACAAAATATTGCAATAACAATCATAAATATAACGTTCTCTCTCTTCTTCGTTCACATCATTCCTCCTTGCTTTGCATTCGTTCTCTATTATGTTTACGGATTGCTTGTCTCTCTTCTGCTTGTAATTGTTCTCGTCTTCTTTGTTGCCGTTCTCTTGCTGCCTCTCTTTGTTGTCTTATTCTTTCTTCCATTACAATGATTTTCTCCGGAAATATAATGCATTTACAAAATACATTTAATTTTATTTATTACAGCAAAAGTGTGACATATGTAAATACTTCGATAGATATAACAATTACTGCATTATAATATAAAGACGACGACTCGCTATGTTGTTGACAGCGAGAATTGAAAGACCAATTGGATAAAATAAAAATAAGCGGATGAAAAGCATTTTTCTTAGTTGAAGAAGAATCAAAATGAAGACAGCAAAAAAAGACTTGAAATTATTATTTAAAGCACAAAAACGCTATAAGTACAATAATACTCTCAATCTTATTTTTTTTATATATAATATATATATATAATATATATAATATATATATATATAATATATATATATATATAATATATATATATATAATATATATAATATAATATATATATTTTACAGTAATTCTCTTTTTGTTTTATATTTCCTGTTCAACATTTTCTTTCATTTATCATGTGTGTGTGTATGTGATCAGTGTTCCTGTCTAATCTTTTGTGTCTGTCTGTGCGTTCATAACTCTTTCTACAGCATGACACACAGAAGTACTACAGTATTAATATATAGATTACAAATTAAACTTACGGCCTATCACATTGAATACACCGGTTCTTGCTCGATCAGCGAAGTTAAGCAACATTGAGCCTGGTCAGTACTTAGATGGGTGACCGCTTGGGAATACCAGGTGCTGTAAGCGTATAGTGACAGATGTGCATTGTGGTGCAGTGGATATCGGCTCGGAAAGAGAAATCAGTGAGCCGAGTTCGAATTCCAGTTGAATACCCTGCATTCACTTAAGCACTGGTACCCTTGGGAAAGGTATTAATCCATCCATTCCCTCCAGTTATGGGTTAAATAACAAGGGTAGGACTTGGGGACCCTGCTCTTAAAAACAAATCTCCCAATGAATTGTGAAAAGAAAAACGTTGTAAAAATAAAATAACCTTACCCAAAAATCACTGGTTATGATCTTAAAATGATCCCATAAGGAATGATAGGTCGTTAAGCCTAAAAAACAAACAAACAAACAAATTAAACTAAACACATCTGATTATTAAGGAATTAAACATTTTCAGATTTTGATGTCATTCTGTTTTTTTTTTTTTTGTCTAAATCTGTGAAGGTTTTTCCTCACGTTAAGTTTTGAAAAAAACTTTATATAATAAAATTCACTGATTTTTATCCATAATGTTAAATGTGTTAAAATTATTCAACTTTTCAACAAGAAAAATCTCAAGTTGATGTTAAAAATTGCTGCAGAACATTTATTTATTTATTATGACATGTCTCTAATTTATATTTAGATACATTGTATTTGTTTTCAATTTTTCTGGTTGAATTTTCACCCATATTGCATAGGATCCATTATTGTGCATTATTTGTATTTTGTATGAATATACATAAAAATAAGATGTAGAGTGGGGGGGGTCTTGTCTTACAAATGGTGGGTGTATATCATAGATTCAGAGGAAGTCCATGAAACCCTTGCACTGGCCCTGGTTGAATGTTTTCAGATAATCTCATCAACATTACCATAGAGAAGATTATGATTGAAACGAAAATACAAAATTCTGTTGCACAGTTTTAAGAACTGATAAATCAACTTTTAAAGATTTTGTTGAATTATGAGTGAGTGATGTCTTAACTGATCAGATTAAGAGTTTTAAAATGCTGATTGGATTTTGCAAAAATGATGACATGCCAACATTTATTTGTGTACGTAGGAAATCTAAAGGCAAGTCAGAAACATTTAACTCTTTTACCACAACAGGCATCACGAGATTTCTAGGTAATTATATTGATTCAGAATTGTTGATATGGAATCATAAATGTGATCAGTCTTCTATATTTTTAAGTGCTATGTCTTTCCGAACAGACAATTATGACTCTCCACAACTTCCAATCCTTTATAGCCTAAGTAATATTTAACCACTTACTATCTCTATTCTGTCATTCATTTACACACACTTGTTACGTACCTTCCTTGATGAAATAGGAAAAAGAATGTGTGAAGGAGGAAAGAAAAGTCAAGAAAGAGGAAAAGAAAGAAATGGGGAGAAAAAAGAATGAAGACAAAAGAAAGACAAACAAGTTTGCTGTCTGCAGTTTTTTTTTTATTTGTTTGCAGCTTTGATGCTTTGAAGTGGATGAAGCTTTAATATTTTTTTATTTTAGATCCTAATGCCCACCCTATGTAAGAATGTGCTATTGTATTAGCATATAGATCAGTCATGAGCAGAAAATTCTCCAAGCCCTCATTCCTCAAAATATTAACTTTATGATTTTAAGTAGGTCTTTTCCTCATACCTTTTCCTTTAAATTGTTTTTGTTGTTCCCTTGCTTCATCCATGGTTTTCTCAGCATCCTTCTGTAGAACCACTTATCTGTTACCTTAAGTCTCCTTTTGATTGCTAAATAAATTGTCCAGCATTCACTGCCATATAGGAGGATTGATATTATATAACAATTCAGATTACTTTCCTAATAATTTTTTTTTGTTTCTTAATATTTGCTTTGCTGTTGGAAGGCATCTGTTGTTGTTCCAATGCATCTGCAGACTTCTGTACCAAGTTTTCTGTCATGTTATAACACTTCTCAAGTTAAAATTCCATATTTGCTAGATTTTGAGAATTTCATTTCACAGCATGAATCTTAGTCTGTCACATTTGCACACAACCACAAAATCTATTTTTTACGACTGATGGTTAGTCTTTTCTTCAAGTGGCGTATTCCTTATGCTCACAACCATAGAGTTTGACTTCTTACAATCGATGGTTAGTTCTTTCTTCATGTGGACTGTTCCTTTTGCTCACAACATAGATTTTGTTTTACAATTGATAGGTAGTCCTTTTTTCATGTTAGCTGTTCCTTTTGCTCAAACACATAGTTTATCTTAGAATTGATGCTCTGTTTTTCTTCATGTGGGCAGCTGCTTTTGCCTATAGAGTCTGTCTTTCAATTGATGGTTAATCCTTTGTTCATGTGGGCTCTTCCTTTCCTTTTTGTTCACTGCTATACATTCTGTCTTCTTACAATTTATAGTTTAGGGTTAACTGTTATCTTCCCCCTCCTATCCACATAAACTTCCACTTACTCTACCATGCATGGCCTCCAGGCCTTGTAAATGGTGAATTTTACTGCAAAAAGAATATTAAAAAATAATAATAACAAATTAATGTCATTAATTTTTATTTACCTTTCTACGTTGTTATGAGAAGTGCTGAAAAAGTTCTCAGCTTTAAAAGCCTTTAAAAACAAATGTTTAAGTCATTTGATCAGATTTTGGAAAGTGGGTTATCAGAACTTTTCAGCACCTCATAATAAAATGAATTCATTTTTGCCAGTTTTCATCCCAACATTTTATACCATAGATATGTTGTCTGGTAGAATGACTGAAAATTTTCCAAGCTTTTGTGTTTGTGTGCTGGTGGTTGTTGTTGTTGCTATGCTAATTCTCTCAATCCTGAGGTCAGCTAGTGCAGAAATATACACTGGTTCAGTAGCAAAACAGATTGCCATCATAATAAAGACTTAAGTTATGAAATTCTTTATCAAAAATCATTGACAGCTATAGGCATAAAAGCAGTTTCATCCCACAGGTTAAATAAGGTATTTAATTTAATATTCCCAGTACAGCAGATGAAACTTAAGGAAACTAGTCTGAATAGATGAATGTATAATCTCATTAATTTTTAATTGCATTAATAATGAAACAGAAATTAAAGATATGTTTTTTTAAACATTGTCTTGCTGACTTGCTATTCAAGTTTGTTTAGCTTTTCTGATATGATTTATTAATTTGGCTTCTCTTATGTGATCTGTTAATTAACAGATCATATAAGAAAAACCAAATTAACAGTTCATATGTGATCTTAATTTAGTTTTGAGGGGCTATTTTAGTAAAGCATTATCTATACAGTGAGAGTATTTAGTAGTTTGTGATGAAATATTCTTAAATATGCTGGTTTTTAAAAATTCTAAAAAAGTGGCAGGATAAAAATACTGTTACTAAGAGAATTCAGAGGTAGGCTAATGTTTGTTTGCAAAAAACTATTATTGAATGTGAAAAAATTATTGGTTTGTAAGGTCAACAGATTTTTTTGACTGCCTCTCTCTTTATCTATCAATCTAACTGTATAATAAGAATTTGAGAAAAAATATGCTTGAAAAATTAAAAATACAAAATTCATACAAAACATTCCAATCAATAAAATATAAGAATAAACTGGTGTGAATATGAATCTGTGTTTTGATAGTGAGATCAGAGTAGGTTCCCACTACTTGAGTCTTAGGGGCATACTATCAAGGAGTTGGCATCACTAAACCTCTGCACATCACTGTAGACAGTACCCTATTATTGAGGCCTTGTGTCAAACTAAACTAGGCTTAGCAAATTATTGCTAATAATAATAAATAAAATTTGCAAAGAACTGTCAAAAAATTTTTTTTGTTAAGAATCTCAGTCAAGGGCACAATATGCAACTTTTTCAACAAGTATTTTATTTAAACAACTATAAATAGACAAGACCTGCTGTTTACTCAGCATCAAATCCAATTAAAAGTAGTAATGTGTCACAAAGTGCAATTTACCATGTGTGTTATGTTAATATCTCCTTTGAAATATTTCTAGTTTTCAACTTCAGTAACTTTTGACAAACAGAACATTTTATTGAATAAATGTATTATTCTCAGATTTATTCATCTGATAAAACTGAAGTCCCATGTATCCAACATGTATTTGTGGTCAGTCTAGCTGACTTATGTTGCTTTAAATAAATTTTAACTGATAAATTAAGGTGACATTATATGTCCAGATTTCACCGCTTTAAGGAAAAGAAGGTATCTATTGGCTGTTGATTTGCAAATGACAACAGAAATGGGAAAAAGAATGTGTGAAGGAGGAAAGAAAAGTCAAGAAAGAGGAAAAGAAAGAAAGAAATGGGGAGAAAAAAGAATGAAGACAAAAGAAAGACAAACAAGTTTGCTGTCTGCAGTTTTTTTTTTATTTGTTTGCAGCTTTGATGCTTTGAAGTGGATGAAGCTTTAATATTTTTTTATTTTAGATCCTAATGCCCACCCTATGTAAGAATGTACTATTGTATTAGCATATAGATCAGTCATGAGCAGACTATGACCCACAGGTTACATGTTATCCAATTGGCATTCTGAATGGCAGGGCTAGTTTCACGAGGAAAATAATATTAAAATTTTGTTTACTTATATTAGTTGGACTGTTGGTTCTACATTTTGTCTATAGTTTGTTTTGCAGCGTGAGGAAAAAGAAATAAAATCAATAAATAAAATAACAATAATAATGACTAAAAAAGAAAGAAAAAAAACATTTTCATATGATTCAAGAATAAAGGAACCAGAAATTTTATTACACCACTTGGTTTTGCCAAATGCCATTAGGAGGCACTGTTTATTTCTCTTGCTCTTTTCTCCCCCTTGCCCCAAGACGTAGTAGCATGTAGACAAGAACATCCCTGCTGGGATATAACTGTTTTTTTCCCGGTGCACTGATGATTGAACTCTTTCCAACACATGGTGTTTGCAGATGTCTTCTAAAATTCTACCTATGAAGCAAATCAACTTTTTCTTTGGTCATTCCAACCCAGTGCAAGGCTGATAAGCTCAACCATTATGACTTGTCTGAATTTACTTCTGAACCAGAAAAAAAACCAAAAAAACTCTCTTCTACTTTTTTAACACATAACATTTGCACGTGCTTTGCCAAACTTCCATTGGTGAAGTAAGACAAATTTTACTTCGGTTGTTCCAACTCAGCACAAGACTGACTTGAGCTTGATCATTATAATGATGTTTATCCTTACTTACCCTAACTTCTGGACCAAAATAATAAAATGGATATACACAAGAGAAATTGAGAACTTTGTCTCATTGTAGTGTATATGAAAAAAAGATGGAACAATCCAAGTTTATATGTGAACACACTCTTAAAATACACACAATATATAGTTTAACAAAAGGTTTTAGCAAATATAAAAGAAATTTCTTTCAGCTATTTCTTCAAAGTTTCATCTATTTAGATTGAGGGGTTTTTCAAAGCAAATGCAATTTGAATGTGCTTTATTGGTCACAGATTATCAGTGTAACCAGGGCCAGTATGTACTATATCTGAATGAGGTGGAGGTGCAAGTTGGATTGGGGGTCCCAGGCAATGCTTTGTGACTCTTGCTATCTTATCAACATTTGCTTTTTTCTACTGACATTTATATACGTTACAAAAGAAACTAAGAACAACTGTCTATTAAAGGATGAAAAATTTACAAATTTTGATGTCATTCCAGGTACTATTTTTGTTTTTGTGCAAATCTGTGAATTTACTTTACTTGTGTTAAGTCTGAAAAAACACTATATAAAATTCATTATTTTTCATCTATAGTGTTGAATGTGTTGAAATTATTCAACTTTTTAACAAGAACATATCTCCAGCTGAGGTTAGAAATTGCCACAAAACATTGTTGATTTATTTAAGAAGGAATTATCTATTATTGTCCTTAATTTTCTAATTTGCATTTATTTTCAATTTTTGTAGTTGAAGTGTTCACCTATATTGCATATGATCCATTATTAGGTTACAATAAAATTGGTATTTTATACGAATACTACCTTATAAAAATTGAGATGTAGTAGAGTGGGTGACCCCCCCCCCCCCCCGGTATCATATATTCGGGGATGAGGAGATCCTTGCATCAGCCCTCAGTGTAACAAATGTAGTTTTCAATTCCACTTGAAACAGGATTTTAAGTAAATGCCCACTTTAATGATCTGTTTTTCATGTCACATTGATGAAAATGTGTCGTCAGCTTCTCTTTATTCCTGTTTGATAATCTCTCTTTTTATTAATCTACACTCATGTCTCACATTTTATACGGTATTCTCAACTCTTCTAAACCAAACATGAAAGATATTGACGACAAATCCTCTTCTTAATGAATGCAGCATTTACAATTTTGTTTAGGTTTCAAATGATTTAGGATTAAAAAAAAACAAAAATAAAAAAACTTTTCACTTATAAATGATTGCATATCCAAAGTCATGCACTTTTTATAAATACAGAGAAATTCTTAATACTGAAAGGTTCTTGGCTGACTTCTCAAAATCAGTATTTTGAGTCTCAGATATCACAATACTCATTTGGGAATTTTTTTATATAATTACTGTTATTGTGTATAAAAATGCACGTATGCTGAAAAACAAAAGAGAAAAGAGCTGAAAAATCCCTATGACATGGTGAATACAAAAAAATGATGACAGGCATTACAAATTTCAAAGGAAAAGCATGAAAAATTGTTTGATCTTTTATAATATTATTTTAAAAGCATTTTTATTCACTGTTTAATTTATTCTGAATTCTTTTCTTTTTAATCTGAATCAAATAATTACACATTCATTTACTTTATACTTCCTCAAGGAGTTTCAAAATGTTTCAAAGATTTTGTTGATTTGCTTGTTTTTAGTTTACAACCTTTCATACTTTAAACTTCCTTCTGCCTGCACTCGATATTTGCGGAAGCCTCCCCACAAAGGCAGAATGCAGCATTTACCTTGGGGATTTCTAAGCAAATACACTCAGGCAAAAACTCCTCATAGATCCCACATACACAGGATTGAGCTTTTGTCTTCTTTTCCCCAGATGAGTCTCTGCCCTTCAGCATAGCTTCATCTGGATTCCTCTCCACTCAAAGGCAGAGAGCCCAACTAATTTGAGTTTGAGTGGAACTCTGGGTATTTACCCAAGACTTCCCCACAAAGGCAGAATGTGGCACAAGGCTAAATTTTATAAGGAAATTCCGAGTGTGTGCACTTGAGCAAAAATTTCCCACAGACCCTGTATAAGCAGGGTTGGGCACTTGTCTACTTTTCTCCAGATTGGACTGTCCTTCGTCATAGCCTCATCTAGGTTTCTCTAAGAGAGTTCAACAAGGATATAATTTTGGTTAACTTATGCTCACACTCATCACATGTCATTTACTGAATTTAGCATATGAAAAAGAATAGCAACAAAAGTATATCTTTTCATGATAGAGATTCAATTACTGGACATTAAATTTTACTTAGATAAATGCAGAAATTGAACAACAAACATGAAAGTACATCAAATTTGTAATGGAAATTATTGGTTGTAGGTTTATTAAGTAAATTTATTGTACTTTTTCTTTGAATTTTGAATATTCTTAAAAATCTCATTAGCCTTTTACAACAGGTCCTCGTTATCTACGAAAATTCTAGATAATAGTTTTTTTTTTCAAATTTAGAGTAACTTTGAGAGAAAAAAATCTATTTAAGTTCAAAGAGTCAAAAACTTTCATGGCTGATATCAGAAACTTTCATTTAAAAATAAAAATAATCAATTTTTTTCTTTCCCTAACTTTGTGTTTCATGAGGAACAGAAAGTGAGTGGGTGTGGAGGAAGATGACATGTGTTTCATGAGGAACAGAAAGTGAGTGGGTGTGGAGGAAGATGACGTGTTTCATGAGGAACGAGAAAGTGAGTGCGTGTGGAGGAAGATGACGTGTTTCATGAGGAACAGAAAGTGAGTGGGTGTGGAGGAAGATGACGTGTTTCATGAGGAACAGAAAGTGAGTGGGTGTGGGAGAGATGACGTGTTTCATGAGGAACAGAAAGTGAGTGCGTGTGGAGGAAGATGACGTGTTTCATGAGGAACAGAAAGTGAGTGGGTGTGGAGGAAGATGGTGACTGCAGGAACAGAAAGTGAGTGGGTGTGGAGAAGAGATGAGCGTGTTTCATGAGGAACAGAAAGTGAGTGGGTGTGGAGGAAGATGACGTGTTTCATGAGGAACAGAAAGTGAGTGGGTGTGGAGGAAGATGACGTGTTTCATGGGAACAGAAAGTGAGTGCGTGTGGAGGAAGATGGCCGCGTGTTTCATGAGGAACAGAAAGTGAGTGGGTGTGGAGGAAGATGACGTGTTTCATGAGGAACAGAAAGTGAGTGGGTGTGGAGGAAGATGGCGTGTTTCTGTGAGGGAACAGAAAGTGAGTGGGTGTGGAGGAAGATGACGTGTTTCATGAGGAACAGAAAGTGAGTGCGTGTGGAGGAAGATGACGTGTTTCTGGGGAACAGAAAGTGAGTGCGTGTGGAGGAAGATGACGTGTTTCATGAGGAACAGAAAGTGAGTGGGTGTGGAGGAAGATGACGTGTTTCATGAGGAACAGAGAAAGTGAGTGGGTGTGGAGGAAGATGACGTGTTTCATGAGAACAGAAAGTGAGTGCGTGTGGAGGAAGATGACGTGTTTCATGAGGAACAGAAAGTGAGTGCGTGTGGAGGAAGATGGCAATGTTTCATGAGGAACAGAAAGTGAGTGGGTGTGGAGGAAGATGACGTGTTTCATGAGGAACAGAAAGTGAGTGCGTGTGGAGGAAGATGACGTGTTTCATGAGGAACAGAAAGTGAGTGGGTGTGGAGGAAGATGACGTGTTTCATGAGGAACAGAAAGTGAGTGGGTGTGGAGGAAGATGACGTGTTTCATGAGAACAGAAAGTGAGTGCGTGTGGAGGAAGATGACGTGTTTCATGAGGAACAGAAAGTGAGTGCGTGTGGAGGAAGATGACGTGTTTCATGAGGAACAGAAAGTGAGTGCGTGTGGAGGAGAGATGACGTGTTTCATGAGGAACAGAAAGTGAGTGGGTGTGGAGGAAGATGACGTGTTTCATGAGGAACAGAAAGTGAGTGCGTGTGGAGGAAGATGACGTGTTTCATGGCAGAGGAACAGAAAGTGAGTGGGTGTGGAGGAAGATAGCGTGTTTCATGAAAGAGAACAGAAAGTGAGTGCGTGTGGAGGAAGATGACGTGTTTCATGAGGAACAGAAAGTGAGTGCGTGTGGAGGAAGATGACGTGTTTCATGAGGAACAGAAAGTGAGTGGGTGTGGAGGAAGATGACGTGTTTCATGAGGAACAGAAAGTGAGTGGGTGTGGAGGAAGATGACGTGTTTCATGAGGAACAGAAAGTGAGTGGGTGTGGAGGAAGATGGCTGATGTTTCATGAGAACAGAAAGTGAGTGCGTGTGGAGGAAGATGACGTGTTTCATGAGGAACAGAAAGTGAGTGGGTGTGGAGGAAGATGACGTGTTTCATGAGGAACAGAAAGTGAGTGGGTGTGGAGGAAGATGACGTGTTTCTTGAGGAACAGAAAGTGAGTGCGTGTGGAGGAAGATGACGTGTTTCATGAGGAACAGAAAGTGAGTGGGTGTGGAGGAAGATGACGTGTTTCTGGCAGGAACAAGTGATGAGTGGGTGTGGAGGAAGATGACGTGTTTCATGAGGGAACAGAAAGTGAGTGGGTGTGGAGGAAGATGACGTGTTTCATGAGGAACAGAAAGTGAGTGCGTGTGGAGGAAGATGACGTGTTTCTCGAGGAACAGAAAGTGAGTGCGTGTGGAGGAAGATGACGTGTTTCATGAGGGAACAGAGAGAGTGAGTGGGTGTGGAGGAAGATGACGTGTTTCATGAGGAACAGAAAGTGAGTGGGTGTGGAGGAAGATGACGTGTTTCATGAGGAACAGAAAGTGAGTGCGTGTGGAGGAAGATGACGTGTTTCATGAGGAACAGAAAGTGAGTGCGTGTGGAGGAAGATGACGTGTTTCATGAGGAACAGAAAGTGAGTGGGTGTGGAGGAGAGATGGCCGGTGTTTCGCAGGGAACAGAAAGTGAGTGGGTGTGGAGGAAGATGACGTGTTTCATGAGGAACAGAAAGTGAGTGGGTGTGGAGGGAGAGATGAGCGTGTTTCATGAGAGACAGAAAGTGAGTGCGTGTGGAGGAAGATGACGTGTTTCATGAGGAACAGAAAGTGAGTGGGTGTGGAGGAAGATGGCGTGTTTCATGAGGAACAGAAAGTGAGTGGGTGTGGAGGAAGATGACGTGTTTCTTGAAGACAGAAAGTGAGTGGGTGTGGAGAAGATGACGTGTTTCATGAGGAACAGAAAGTGAGTGTGTGGAAGATGGCTTGCATTGTTTCATGAGGAACAGAAAGTGAGTGCGTGTGGAGGAAGATGACGTGTTTCATGAGGAAACAGAAAGTGAGTGGGTATGGAAGATGACGTGTTTCATGAGGAACAGAAAGTGAGTGGGTGTGGAGGAAGATGACGTGTTTCATGAGGAACAGAGAGTGAGTGCGTGTGGAGGAAGATGACGTGTTTCATGAGGAACAGAAAGTGAGTGGGTGTGTGGAGGAAGATGACGTGTTTCTTGAAGACAGAAAGTGAGTGGGTGTGGAGGAAGATGACGTGTTTCATGAGGAACAGAAAGTGAGTGGGTGTGGAGGAAGATGACGTGTTTCATGAGGAACAGAAAGTGAGTGGGTGTGGAGGAAGATGACGTGTTTCTGGGAACAGAAGTGAGTGCGTGTGGAGGAAGATGACAAAATGTAAATTTATAACAAAATAAGACAGTACCAAATCACTTCCAAAGAAAATCAATGAAAATTCTAAAAAAAATATATATTTTTGAAAATTCAAAGTATTTTTCTTCCTTGTGCTTTGTCTCTTCAGGATGTTGACATTCATGGCCATCCTTCTGTAGAACCACATTTCTCTTACTTCATTTCTTTTCTCCTTTTGTCCAGCATTCACTGCTATATAGAGGGAATGATATTACATAGAAGTTCAGTACTCTTTTCTTTGTTTTTAATCAAATTTTCCTGTATCTTAGTACTTTGTTTAACTTTTGGAAAACATCTTTTGCCATCCCAATCTCCCTTTGGATTTCAGTGTTACACTTTTCAAACTCTGTTAAAACAATTCCCAAATATTTTCAAATTGTTGTACTTGAGATATTGACATATCTCCTGTATTCAGAATTAACAAGCTGTCCTGAGTTATAGATTTATATAACTTATTACAACGTTATCAATAAATTATTAAAATTTGTAAATTAGGGGCTGAAAATAAGATGCGCTAGCTCAACAATAAAACAACTGTTGCAGCAGATCAAAAAAATTAAAACAAATGACCTCATGGATTATAAATTAAATAGATTTTAATTGTTTTATTTTACAATATAAACATTTGTTTTTACAATATAAGAAAAGTTTTGCTAAATGCGTTAAGTGATATAAGAAAATAATAAATTCTATGAAGAAGTGATTATAGACATGAATAATAGAAAATATCTAATAAGTTTATGTGAATTAAAGCATTGGTAGGTGAAGTAAGAAAGACTAGGCATGTACTTGTGTGGGTATGTGTATAGAAGGCACCAGCATCATTAATTGAATTCGTCAAAAAGAGAACTTGGTGGGCTGCAAAAGGAAAAGGAAACAAGATTTGAAAGAGATTAAAAATTTTACTTTTTTTTTTAAAATTTATTTCTTATTATCAGAAAAATGACCCTAAAGTCTGAAAGAATTACAACAAAGAGTATAAATGAGATTACTCTTTAAAAAGAGTTTATACTTTTGATTGAACCTGAATTGGAAGGCACTGGTCATAAATTCAATGAAGCAGAGAAGGTGAAGCTTGTTCATCAGATGACTGCATATGTAACAAAATATGGTTGTACAGACTAATTATAACAACAAAAAAACTTATTTCACATGTAACATTACATTTTATTCATTCTAGATTTTGTCAATAACTGTTGGCCAGCGTGGGTATGCAGCTAAACATGGACCTCATATTCTCATGCGTATCTGAGAGATTATTCATCTTTTCTCTAGGGTGGGTGTTTATAAATCTGCCTGTTAACACGGTTCTTTCTCACACTTGTAACACTTGATGATGTGTTTTGTTGTAGAATAGGACTCAGCATACTTTCTGCTCTTTCCTACTACTGTGACAATGACTATTTATAAATATGGCAAGTAGCCATATTAGAATAGGATTTGAGGAATAATTGATTTATTCAAGTATTTTCCATTCTATGTATGAGTATTTAATAAACCTCCCCTTCTGTTTTCCCTATATATCCTTCCATCTCTTCAATACTCTCTCTAACTATGACCTTCCTAATTCTCAGCTATTTGGAACAACATTACAACAGTTCACCTGTTGAGCTTGCCTCTGACATCAGTGGATATCCAGCTCGGAGAACATCTCACGTCGATCCTGCATCTAGCTTCTCTGGAAGACACTAAGTGAAAAGTCTATTCTGGCATGATCTGGGGTGAGACACATGCTATACATACTAATGAATCTAAAAACTTTTCTGATTATGTCCACAGAACAATGATAACAGAAGTAATTTCTGTCCCAAATAATTTTTACATTCAGGATATGAATTAGTTATTATGGGAAGTAAAATATATTGTTTGGATATAACAGGAAAAATTATTTGTATAGAAATTTTATTTTTCATATCTTTCCAACTATTTAAAATATATTTTTTTATATAACTGGAAAAAGGTATGTAATTTATTTTCTTATAATGACTGACAAAATGAAACAGTTCTGCCCTCCCCAATTTTTTAATGATTTCTTTGATAACTGTAATTATAAAACAACTAAATACTCAACCTGTTGTGGTCTTGCTTTGCCATAAATCTCTCCAAGATTTCTTCTGGTTCAGTTATGGAAACAGCATCTGTTAAAAAAATAATTTAACAGTAAGACTATGGAATTGGAACTGTCCCTGGGCACAGCAGATTTAAACTTCCTAAAATTCCCAGCAGACATTCTTACAATATTAGGAGTTCAATTCTCAAACTTAGCAATTCACTTCTATATTAGCAAGTTCACCATGTTCGTCTGAGAGGAAGTTAAAATGTTCTCATGCAGTGAATACTGAATTCTCAAAAGATTGTCTTTACACACATATAATAAAATTATCATTTAAGTTTAATCTATAAAAGTGACAGTGGCTGAGATATAAAAAGCAAAAACAAAAAAAAATTTTTTAAAGTTCAATAAGATTTATCGAATGTTCTTTACACAGTTGATATAGACTGCTACCAGAGTCATCACTGATTAAAATATTAAAATAAAAACAATAACAATCAAGACGTTGTTTCTGTTCACAATTTCAAACAAGATTTTACAATAATTCTTTTTCTTATTTTACTGAATAGTAAAATTTGAGAGAAAGAAAGAAATTGATTCTTTAATCTACAAAGAATGTTAAAGATTTATTAAAATCTACTTATTCAAGATGGGTTTTAAATATATTAAATGTTTAGGGAATGTAAAGTTGTAACATCAACATAGCAAAGAATGTTAAAAATATATCTGAGTAAAGTTCCTTTACCAATACTAGATTTCTTTCATCTTATTATCATAGTTCTTTCATTTTAACACACCTTTCTTTTATCTTATCGCAGCTTTCATTTATCTTGTTATCATACCTTTTATATTTTATAGTTTTCTTTCATTTTATCATTGTTTCATCTTATTTTCATATATTTCTTTTATTTTATCATTGCTTTCTTTCATGCTGTTGTAATGTTCTTTCATCTTAGTTTTCTCTTTTATTCTATCATTGCTTTTTTTCATCTTATAAGTTTTATTGATATTGGCTTTTATCTTCATTTATTATAGCCTCATCTTATTATTGTAGCTTTCTTTCACATTCTTTTTACTATTTTATGCTTGTATTGTTATTAATTGTTATAATTAAGTAAAATGCACCTAATGTATGTATTATATTTTTCTTGCATTAATGAAAAATATTTGTTGATAAAAATAAATATTTAACATTATCTTTCAAAAAGAAGCTATTATCCTACAAATGCATTAA
Organism: Ascarosepion bandense; assembly: GCA_037127315.1. NCBI lineage: Eukaryota > Metazoa > Mollusca > Cephalopoda > Sepiida > Sepiidae > Ascarosepion > Ascarosepion bandense. Next base: position 91,059 of record JBBBDQ010029489.1, read on the forward strand.
GTTGGTTGACTGCTTCTTTGAGGGTGACCCTAAGGCTCCCTTTTCTTTTGTTGTTATCTTGCAGTCGAGGTGAGCGTGACTCCTATTCCTGGATTTTGTCACTTATCCTCAATCCTTCTCTTTGTTGCTGAATGCTTAGCAGAGAGAGGTGCCAAGTACCATTTTTAAAGTTTTGGTATTACCCAGTTGGGGATTGAACCTGCAATCTCCCACACCATAGGCAAACACTCTACCATTATGCTATGGTCAGTTAAATGCATTAATAAAGTACAAATCTCGCAAATTTAACTCATTCCCTAAATCATTCTTAAGCAAATAATTTTAGAGAAAAGACTGAATTGAAAAAACAATGACCTCATTGGCATAGCTTAAAAGAATGGCTATAATTCAAAGATATAATTATTAATGTTAGTAACTTTTCTATGTCCTTTAAAATGACCAAAATAATCCCATAAAGAAAAATACATTACCAGTTATGTTTTGTAGCTTTTTTAATCTTGCTTCATTTTTTCTTGCTATCTTATCTGGGTTGAGACTTATAATAGAACCAGCAGAATTACTTCGTAGTGAAACACTATCCAAAGGATTCTGGAAAATTTTATGCCAAAATATTATGAATTACTTAGCAAAATGCATCATGTAAAACATATTAAAACATTGCTTATATTAGTTCGTTAATTGCATCTTGTTTCTCTGAAATGTAAAATCATTCTGTTATAACTAATTTCTAGTGGTTATCATATAAAGTTTTATGCTGTGATGTTTGTAAAAACATTCTGAAAACTGATTCCAATGAGATTTTTAGACTTACTTGGAGTTCTTTGTCACTGAGGGTGTATTGTTTACTCCACAACATCACCTCCTTTTGAGATTTCTTTTTATTAACCAATATTTTATTTTTTATTTATTAGTCATCCCCCCTCCTCTTTTTGGTAAGTTTGCCAACATATTTCAGTTTGTATTTTTTACATTTAGGATCAATCCCCAGTTTTTCTGTATATTTCCTTTCTCTGGAAATTGTACTTGTATCTTCAACGAATTCTTGGGGGTTCATAGGTTCTTCCATTCTTTCAAACCTTTCTTCAATAACCCTTTTCTTTAGCTGATTATAATGTTTTTTATGTTCCCATTTTTTTCCTTTTACTATGTATATCATCTTTCCAATAATTGATGTTATTATGCTGTCTTAATAAATTACTTTTCCATCTTCATACACTGAAAAACACATTTTGCCAATTTTAGTGTCCTTTTTGTTATTCATTCTTATTCTTGTTTTTACTTGGTAACAACTTGTCAAACATCATTTTAACTTTTCATGCAAACATTATTTCTGCTGGCGACATGCCAGACAATGTATTGGAATTTGGTTTTATGTTATATGGTAAATTTTTGTAGTGCTTCTTCATTTACTTTTACATGACTTTCTTTTTTCAAAGCTTTCTAGAAAGTACCTACAAGCCATTCTGCTTGTTTGTTTGACTTTGGGTGATACAGTAGGATAGCAATATGCTCAATAGAGAATATTTTATAAAAATCTTTTTATTCATGAGCAATGAATCGTGTACTATTATCCAAGACTATGGTATCTGGAATGCCATAGATTCCAAACAGTTTGCATAAAAAATTCACTGTCATCAAATTTACAAATTTCAGGCCACTTAGTAAAGCTATTCACTAATGTGATCTGTTTATTGGACCTGCAAAATCTATATACATTCTTGACCATGGCATGTCTGTCCTTGGCCAAGGTTGTAAGTTTTTTGTAGATAATTTTGCTGCCAGAACACAACCTCTGCAGGCTTTTAGTACCTTTTCAATATCTTGATCCATTTTGATCCAGTATACATAATTTCTCATAAGAGATTTCATTCTTGAAATTCCTGGATGTACATTATAAAATTCATTTAATCAATACTCCATCACACAAAAAATAAGTGTTCTAATCTGGATTTCATTATTTCTTACTTTTATGTAGTAGTTTGTGGGATAAACACGTATTGTTCTGCTTTTGCTTTTTATATCAATCTTGATATCCATCCACATGTTCTAATTTATTAAATGCTTGATACTCTATTGTAAAATTGTAATTTAATGGTACCCTAGCATTGTAATCTATTTGCTGTATAAATAGGAATTCCTTTTTTCGAATCATAAATTGATAATAGAGGTCTGTGGCTTTTCTGCAACCAAAAACCTGTGTGTATAAATTTGTGAAATTTTTTCACTGCAAATATAATTGTTAATGCCCCTTTTTTGATTGGTCTGTAGTTTTTCTTCTGCTAGTGAATGTGAATGTGAAGCATGTGCAATGGTTTTTATATTACTGTCATCATATTTGTGTAAAATTACTGCTCTTATACCACAATCACTAACATCTGAAGCTATCTTTTGTTGCTATTTCTGGAATTCCAACAACAACAACTGCTGTTGTTGTTGTTGTTGAATGTTTACCACATCAACTAATATCTTCTTCATACTTGAAGGATATTTTTTTTCTCTACAGAAAGAGAAAAATTTAAATCAACATCATTCAAATTCTTGTTATCACTGTTATCCTGTATACTGAAGTAACAAGCATTATTTTTACTACTTGTTATAATCAGTATGAATTTCAATATTTTTTTATTTTTTGTTCGTTTTGCCTAATTTTTGCTTGATTTTAAAACTTTTCATGCTTAATTGAAGGATTGATTTTGTTTTCTTAGACATTTCATTGCCTGGAATCTTATCTTAGTTTGCTAGGCTTTCCTCTTCTCTGCTGGCTGGTTGGCTAGCACCCTATTTCCACATTCTGTGAGTAAAAAGTTAGAAATATCTTTTACAACGGTCAGTGGCTTTGTTCTCGGCTTGGAGTTAAAATGTCTTGAATATTGTTGAATTCTGTTCTGGGTGAGCCATTATTTTTTTATTTTTTGTTCGTTTTGCCTAATTTTTGCTTGATTTTAAAACTTTTCATGCTTAATTGAAGGATTGATTTTGTTTTCTTAGACATTTCATTGCCTGGACTTTAACTAAGTTAAAACTTATCAAGTCAACAACGTTTTTTTTTTCTTTTTGTTTCCTGTTTAGGATGCGGTTTCCAGTTTTCTCTTTTCCAATCTTTTCACTCTTTTCCTTTTTTATTATTATTTTTTTCAATTGGAGTAGATAGACTAAACTATCGCCCGGTTCACACTCCACCCACATCTATTGAACAGGTGAAGAGGCTCATCCCTTTTTTCCTGTTTAGGATGCGGTTTCCGGTTTTCTCTTTTCCAATCTTTTCACTCTTTTCCTTTATTATTTTTTTTTTTCAATTGGAGTAGATAGACTAAACTATCGCCCGTTTCACACTCCACCCACATCTATTGAACGGGTGAAGAGGCTTATCCCTTGTTTCCTGTTTAGGATGCGGTTTCCGGTTTTCTCTTTTCCAATCTTTTCACTCTTTTCCTTTTTTATTATTTTTTTTTCAATTGGAGTAGATAGACTAAACTATCGCCCGGTTCACACTCCACCCACGTCTATTGAACAGGTGAAGAGGCTCATCCCTTGTTTCCTGTTTAGGATGTGGTTTCCGGCTTTCTCTTTTCCATTCTTTTTACCCTTACGTAGCCCCCTGCGCATCAGTGGCGTTACCGCCTTGCTTGGGGTGATATGATTAAAAAAAAAAAAAACTACTGTTAAAACTTGTATGAGTTTCAATCTCCGTGGCCACTGTTATAATATAAAGTCATGCTAAGGCACTCACCATAATGTCTGTAAAAAATAATTTGAAGATTGACACATAGTTCTATATTTAAATGTCTAGATTACTTCATTTTGTCACTAGAGGTGTGTTATTTACTCCACAACACATTCTGTGACTGGAAACTTGTAACAACATTTTAATATAACAAGTTAATATGATGATTTTCTAAGTGTAGCTTAGATGTAGCACAGGGCCAAAAGTATGGGACATCCAGTGAGGATCAAACTCACTACTCAGTTATAACTGATCTAACAAGACAAGCTTGCTAGCAATTACACCATGCTGAAGTGCCCATAACAAGTTAGTTTGATGTTAAAGCTCAAAAATTAATTTTCTTTAAGTTCTGGTAGAAAATACTACATATTTTTAATCCGCTATTGATTGAGAGAGTGATTGTGTGTGGGGTTAATTGAGGCTTAAAATTAAAAGGTCTAGGTATCATAGTGAAGAGCTCATATAACACGACCCCTTGCATGTCCAGTCAACCTCCCTGATCTTTGTCCGATTCTGCCCACACTGTGTTGTTGATCTCAGAGTAATCAAAGCAGAACCGTATATTATCACTTGATGAGGATAGACCAGACTTGCGAGGAATTGGTATATGATTAAAAAGAAAAAAAAAAAGATTTAAGACCACAATGACGTGGAGTAGATTTATATATATTCAATAATTACAAGATTACAAGCAAATCAAAATAAGTAACGGGAAAGAAATATCAGTGGCTGGTATTCAGTAGAATATTCATGTTATTTCTTTGGGACAATCAGTTAAATTTGGAATATTTCTCTCTCCCATCTTTTTCCTTTTATTTCTAGCAGTAGGTGAGTTTTTCAGGCTGACTGTATTATTCAAACTTCTTCCTAACCTGTTTCTCCAAGACCTGGGTGACCTACTGATTAAATTCGTCTTGCACTCTGATTTTGTTAAACAGTACTCAGACCTGGGTGGGAAAGAAGAGTGTAAGATTTTCATCCCCCTCACTGTATAACCTTTAACATCTTGAAATGGAAAAAAAAATCATTTATCCATTTCTACTTCACACACACTCTTATTGTCTGCCTACTCTTATCAACTGTCCTGGTAATCTAGTACACAGGAAATTCTCAAGCTGTATTTTTGACCTAGAGTCACACATTGTTAAAACCCGTTGACAGATGTTGTGACTGGAATTAGGTAACTAACTTTTGATAAATTTGCTTACTTTCTCAACAAAAGGATTTTGCACCCAGTAAAACCTTGTATCTGTATTTTTCACTTTTTTAACATTTTGGCTACTTTTCCTGACAAAAATAATTGTATTCTCCAATTTTAGAGCAATCTTTTCTCATCTTGAAAATCACTTAAAATTAATACCAGCTATCTGAAAATAGGGTTACACTCATCCAAACTTACCATGAAAGTATTTATAGAAATATGTGTAACTGCTAAAATAATATTTTGAAGTGATAAAAACATGACTGAAATCTAAATGTTTAATATGCTGAATGATGGCAACATTTGCACCAGTCATGATGTAAGGAGACTCGTTTTTCAAAGATGCAAAAAAATGATAGCCATTTGCCTGAAATGTGCTGAATTATGAAGACTGAATTCAATAGTCACATTGCAAATTTGAAGCTTTAAATTGAAATGTAAGGCTGACTTGAAGGATAAACAAAAATGTTTAATAACTTCAGAGCTTGGAAAAAGTTAAACAACAATGTAATTTATAAAAATGATTGACAAGTACCAGCTGTGAAAATCCTGGACAACTTTGATAAGGGCAAGTTGACAACTTTATCTCACCAATCTGTTTATTAGGAGAAAAGTAATTAAAAATCTATCTTTTTAGGCATTGTGGCAGAAAGGAAATGTCAAAAAGCACAAGATGTTGGTTTCTAAATTGATTATGTGAGATTGATGACTGGGCCGCTTTTAAAAGATATCCACACAGAAAATCAAATGAAATAACCAATATAATATATGAGGATTGATTTTTGTTTTTCAAACTGTTTTATTCACCAACAAATGTCATTTGGCTCTTAATGGGTCAGAAAAGTGGAGCTAAAGCTGGGTGGCTATTGGCAGAAATTACTTTCACATATTGAGATGCCAACAAAGTGAAGGCGATCTGATATTTTGAAGTAGGACTATAAGATAGTGAAGTGGGGGGGGGGGTGCATGGCAAGTTCTAGCTGATGTCAGCATGACAAGTTCTAGCTGATGTCAGCATGACAGCTCAGATATACAGTAATTTTTTGAAGGCACACATGCATCTACGGTTTAAGAAGTACTTTCAGAAAACTGATTTTTATGCTTGACAATGTTTAGTTACATTGAGCAAAGAAAACTAAAGATCTAAAGAAAATGGCTGTCACAACAATGGTTTGAAAAGGCTGGCTTGTTTGTTTGACCTTGTGTTTTAGTGGATTTATTTCCTTGCTTGGAGTGAGATGATCTCCCCACTCAAAAAAAACAACAAACAAACAAACAATTGAATTAATTAATTTCAACAGTTCTAGGTACACTAACAAAACTATACTGGTATCCATATACCAAAAACATACCTACTGATACTAAGGGAAGCTCTTCAACAACTTCTTTGCTTAGTAAAGAGAACCACATGACATTAAAATTCACATTAGCCCAACAAATGTATTTGGACAACAAGCAGCTTCTACACAGCCTCTTTTAACTTTCTCTCTCCTCAATAATATTCCCTGTCAATTAAGTATGTCTCATCCTAAAAAAAGAAAATGTCTACTCTTTTCACACGATATCAAATGCATTTAATTCAACTAAATTTGGAACATTAATGGTTTTCCTCAAAGTCACAGGTATTTGATTATAAATGTTTATCATCTTGGGGTGACAATCATTTTATTAAAACATCACTTTTCTTTGTGTACCTATGATAACTTATACAAAATAAAGAAATTATAATCCATGTATGCATACATTCATTTACTTTCTTTACAAAGTTTTATGTTTATTAACTGTTTATGGAACTTTTACACTAAGTGGCAATGATGATGATTACAATCAGCCGAGTAAAGAAGGTAGAAATCAATCAATAAATATAAATTCTCAATAGAATTAAGATGAAATAAAAGTAATTAAGAATTTCATTTTAAGCTGATATTTTTAAAAAATAAGGAAAGCAAAAACATTGTTACATTTTTAGTGAAAAAGATTGTTCAACATTAAACAGGACATTGGCTGAATACCAATTCAAGGAATAGGATGAAATAGTGGAAATATAATAACATATTCATTTGTGTTCATGTAAACAGAAAAACTCCTGCAGACATAAATGTAAAAGGGAAATTAAATGCCCTATGTATAAAATAGGGTAAAAAGATATTCAATCATTGACTGCAAGTTCTTGATTAAACTGCAAATAAACAATAACAATGAATTTTACAATATTTTAAGTTTATTTTTAATGAGAGTTTCATGAACTGAAATTGTTTAGTAGAGAACAACAAACTCAAAATGCACCTGTGATTCTTTACTTAAATTTAAACAATGTCAGAAATGGGCAGGTTTACAAAAATAAAAATGTTCAATAATAATAATCAATGGAAAAGCTAACATTGATCAATAAAACAGCTTTCAGAAATCTTTAGGTCTCTGTGGGGAACTGATATTTGGATTTATATGGTCTTATATTGATTAACACTCATGACTCAGACAAAAAGTTTCAGATTAGAGAAATTAGAAGCATTCATAAAGGATTGAATTTGAAATGAACATTAGAAAGTTCAGGAGACAAAATAAAAACAAACATGAATAATGAAATGAATATACAGACTTCAAATATTCAAAGAGGAACATTTTTATGAAAGCAATTATGTTTTTTAGAAAAGTTTATTGTATAAATTAGCTCATTATTAATAACTACAAGAATGTAGACTTAGGAACACATCACTCATCCACACAAATAAAAATGTAATGTGTATATATATATATATATATATATATATATATATATATATATATATATACACACATATATATTTATTTCATTGCCCTGTACAAGACTGTTTCTTGGCATAAATCAATTACTTATATTGGCCAGACTATCACTTCTTTGAGTAGATGCTTTATATGCCAACTATCTAATAATAAAAAAAAGAATTCACTAACCTATAATTTACAAGAACCCTTAACAAAAAAATTTTGGTTGAAAATACAAAAATACTATTTAAATCACAATATCAAAGGCATCTCATCATAAGAGAGTCACTATATATCAAACAATTTTCTCCTACCATCAACCCTGCATTATTTAACAGTGGAAATGGAGTTTTGAAAGTTTTTGAAAAAATATATAATATATATATATATATATATATATATTATAATATGTGTTTGTGTGTGACACTTTTTTACAGCACTAGAAAAGTGCACAATGTAGTAGTTGAAATGCTCATCTCCATGTAGCAAACTCTTTTGATGACATAGAAGAAATGCAATAATATACTAAAAATACTGTGTAAAAAGCAGCTTTTTCATTCATACACATAGGATTAAAAGCCAACATGTTGATAAAATGTTGTTCAAATACAACCATTATACAGAGTGGCTTGTAAAATTTAACACTCAGTGAAAATTGAAGGCAAAAGAAGCAAACAAAAAAGAGCAAGTAACTTTGACAAGTTTCAGTAAATAGATGACAAAACAACATGAACAACCTTTTCTATATAAAAAAAACAAACTCTGAGATATTCTCTAAATTACTTACATTATTTTTGGCAATCCTGGTCCTTAGTACCCCAAAAACATGGAATGTCAAAAGGATAGTTTTTCCTTTGACACTGCTATTATTTTAACTATCTTCAAACCACAGTAATGTTATAACTTTTAAATATGATGATTAAAATTGTAATAAAAGCTAAACAGATGATGAAAGTAAATTTATACATTTTTCTGTTCATGAGAATTTACAACAAAAATATTAAGCACTATTTATTTATTAGACTATTTACAAGAATAAATTTATATTTACAACATTGTAAAAACTAATACTCATGAAATGCAAAATTTCATCATTTATCAATTTATAAAGAAATAAATATGAAAATAATTTTTTTCATAAATTTATAAATATATTTAAATTCTCAAACATATGAACCAACTATAAGGAAATCCTTATTATTTATCATTTTATAAAGTTCAAATTGATTGGCAATTAGTTGACATTTTGACAACCATTCCAATAAACAGACTAATAAATAAATAGGGAAATAAACAATATAGTAAATAGTGTTTATTATTTTTATTAGTAATTCTCAAGAACAAAGACAATGTGTAAATTCACTTTCATATGTTTAGATTTCATCACAATTCTAACATTTTAAAACAATAAATATTGCCAAAGAGTGAAGGTAATTAAAATAATAGCAGTGTCAAAGAAAAAAAAACATCCTTTTGACACTTTGTTTTTAAAAAATAAAATCTATGTGATCATTTTATTGCATTTTCATTGCAATTAAAACCTTAGAATGCTATATTTTTTATGACAAACTGAGGAGGTGTGGATGGAGTAATAGTGAATAATGTGGAAAATAAAATCAGCAAACTGAGTTCAAATTCCAGCTGAGACAGTTTATATATTTTTTTTCAACTAATGACCTTGGGAAAGGCCTGTAGGCATTTCTTTTTTCCCAGCTATAAACCAAATAGAAGAGTAGAATTGATTCTCTAGCCTTGGTTAGCTACCAATCTAGGATAAAAACAATTTATACACTGAAACAACTCATCCTAATTCCCTTTGTATTTCATTGGTAAGAAGAAAGTTTCATTTGGACATCTGCTAGCAAAGAGTTGCTACGTTATGAAACAGACTCCAAAGAAAATGTTTAACTGATCACTACAATCTTAACCTTTACAAATCTAGAGTCAGTTGTTATCTTTTTCACATATTCTTAAAGTTGGCACTTCTTACCTCTTCCTATTATGTCCATACAACAGCCTCATTCAGTAACCCCCCTACCTTAAGTGGTTCATGAGCCTTGCATTAAATGAACAATAGTGACAAAATAACCCATAGAAAAGGCAATGGAAAACTACACCATTATTTTACCCAAGAACAATCATGGTATAGATGTCCATTAAAAAGAATGTAGTGGAGATCCGTGAAAGTCTATATCCTGGTGAGACATGATAAATAAATGGCTAATTCACAATTCGGTAAATCTTTAAAACACTAAGGTCTAACAAATATAACAATAAATATACTTACTAATAAAGGAGATTGCAATCGTCTTCTACGTCGTGATCTGGCAGAATCAGGTTTCAGAATTCTTTTGTCAGAAAACATGTCTGACAATAAAGGCATACTGTCTGCATCTACAAGTCAGAATTTAAATCAATATAACTTTACATTACCTTTATATTGGTTGGCATGGATGAGACAGGATATGGGAGTGTAATTAGATATTCTAAAGAATAAACTCATTTATATGTGAGTATGAATCTATAGTACTATGAACATAGTAATTCATATTTAAAATTGTTGTCAGGAATCGACAATATCCTTTTCTGTAACAATATTCCTGGCAGATTGACAAAAGATTTTTTATTAGAACATTTCAATGCCTAAATCTGTTTACACATTTTATTTCTTTGCCTACACACATTCAGAATTTGAGTAATGTGGTATGAGAATAAGTAAAAATTTTCCTAAAGAAAACTGAACTTTACTTAATATAAATTAACTGATTATTTTGTGTTACATTAGTCACAAGGTCAGGCTTCTTAGTCACTAGTCACAGTGAAGTTAAGAGGTCATCATGTTCATTTAAGAGAAAGTAATTATTTTTTAGTAAATTTCAATGCTTGAAATTTAGCCAATTGTAAGAAGTAGATGTTGAACATTTGCCTCCTAAGACTGAAGCTCTTTATCAGAGTTGTAAATTTAGATTTCATCTAAGGTTGTTGTATTCTGGAAAATTCTGAATAGATAGAATTTTTAAACAAAAATAAGAAATAAAAAACATCTAACCTTCCTGCCCACAAAAAACGCTCTGTCAAAAGGACTTCCTTGAGACTGCTATTACATCATTGTTTTTACAATATTTATTGTTAAAAAAGTGATGATTAGAATTTTAATAGAAACCCAAAGATATGAAAGTAGATTTATACATTATTTTTAATCTTGGAAATTGACAACAAAGATATTAAACATGATCTATTAGATTGCTTATTTACAAGAATAATTTTATATTTACAATATTATGAAAATATGTGAACTATCCATAATGTAATATTTATTATTACAAAGAAATAAATACGAAAAGAAATTTTTATATTCATAAATTTATAAAAAAACAAGAAAATTTAAATAAACATATAATGTCAAATAAGTGCAACTATAAATTTGGAAGAAATTCATTTTTCAGATATTTCTTTCATTTGCTCTTACCATGTAAATTCACTAAAATAGATTGAAAAAATCCCGTCCCTTGAATCAAGTGTTCTTTTGATTTTAGATTTTAGGCAAGACCACAAACACTCAATATTTTGAGTGTGTATCTGTCTATTCATTGGATGGAAAAGTTGGGACCTCAGGGGGTTAATCAAACAAAAAAGGAAAGAAAGAAGAAAAGGAAAAAGAAAAGTCTACTAACTGGATGATAATAGTTGAGATTCAAAGGAAGATGGATTGAAAAGTTGAGAAAAAAATGAAAAAACAGAATGCATTGAAAAATCATGTTCCAAAATAATAAATGAACTCCTGAAAAGTTTGAAGGAGAATTGAATCCAAATTTAACTAGACAGAATTCAGTAAGATTGAGTAAAAATGAAGATTACTTGTCCTTCCTCATTTCTAGCTGATAAGAAAGAGACAATGTTATCTTCAAGATGTCATATAGAAAAACATTGATACAGAAACCTGGGGATGAGGGAAAATAATATTTAAGATTCTTCTGGACAAAATGCCAGGAAAAACATCTGGTTTTAATCAGCCACCTAGGAAAAAATATCTCTACAAAAATAAAAATTAGCCTAATGGATTCATTCATTTTTATTTCTATGACATTTGAAAAAAATTCATAAATGACATTACTTCCTTTCGATAAAGTGATAAGGAAAAATTAATTAGTAGCTTGGAGTGACCATAGGCAAAAAAAAAAAAACTGTGTGGTATTACCGAGAAACACATAGATTTAAAAAAAATTTTTTTTTTACTTTTCCTTCCCACAAAAAACAACTCTTGAGATTGTTTGGTGGGAGTGGAGGACATCTGGACGAGCTTCAAACAAGTCCCTGGCTTTAGGAAATCACAGCATGAGACAAGCTGATAAAGAAACATTAATTACTGGAAAATCTCTTTTCGCCTATGCATTTTGAAATTTTGGATTTGTCACTTGTGTAACACTATTTTCTGGTACACAAACAAACAATTAGGGGATAGAATGACAAATATACTGAAAGAAAGGAACAAAGATATTTTGATAGAGTGACAAATGTACTGAAAGAATAGAATTAAAATATTTTTATTTTGGAAAACCAAAATTCAAAAGACATATAGAATTTCCCATATATAGGCAGAAACTCAGAAAGCCAAGTGGTTTTTCAAGGTGACAGTTGATTGATGATTCAAAGAACGGGTAAGATTCAATATGGTTCCCTTGTAATTGAAATCAGGCTGACAGTAAGAAACCACTTTTGAACAAAAATGAAAAAGAAAAATTGATTAATGCCCATAAGAGATATCACTCCAGGCGGTCAAGAGACAAGATTATACTTTAACAAGAGTTGTCAAGTAGGATTTTTTTGTTATGAAAATAAATTAACCACCCTGATAAAAAGTTCAAGTAAAAGCCAAAAAGGCATCTGGCAAATGTTTGATTTGAAATGAAATTTTTCCTTGCCTAGGAAAAATATTAAAAGAAATTAACAACCCTGATAAAAAACAGTTTGAGTAGAAGCCGAAAATGCATCTGGCAACAGTTTGATTTTAAGCAGAAATATTTCCTGAGAATACTTACTTTTTCTTCTTGCATGAGGCAGAGAGAAAAAAAGGATTTGGAATAATAAATTCTAATTAATGAAATGCTAAGGAGGAAGAGAGAGATTTCCATGCCTCTCAAAGTGCAATATTGAGAGATGTCAATTATTAGGTATCACTGACCAGTCAAGAGAACCACATTGGTCAGAGGCTAGCTAAGGTAACAGGCATAGTTGAGATACTAAAAAAGGAAAAGTGATTGTCTGCAACACTTGACAGGCAGTGATATAAGATGCCACTAAGAGAAGGAAAGAGTCACTAGGGTAGGTTGGCCCAGGAAAACGAGAATTCCCTATTCTGAAAATATGATGGTTTATCTAGTGATAGACACTGTGAGTTAGAATTATAGTTGTCTGCTTGAAGAATTAATAATCTCTAACAAAGTACTATACTGAAAAAGAACTTATATAAAAAAATTATTTTCAAATTTCACAATTTTTTTTTTTATTCATTATGACTTTCAACACTGCCTAGTGAACTTCAATGGTGATTCAACCAGACTGGCTCTAGGATCAATCAAAACACAATGTGGGAAAGAGTGGGGTTTGACCAAAGTGATCGACTATTGATCACCCATGGAGATTGGATGTCTTTACAGTGACCAGGCGGGTGGAGGTCACACTTAGAGTGGACTAAAGTTAGATGCTGAGAAAGTGGGATAAGAAGGAGAGATTAGCACCACCTATATGAAGCAATGGTACAAGATGAGACATGAAGAGAGAGTGAAGGGGCACCTTGATTCCTCTGACCACTCTCAAAAGAGGGCAGGACAACCCCTAAATTTGAAAAATTACTCGTGTAAACATATTTTGAAAATATGGGATTTTAGAAAAAGGTTAGCTAAGAGTGGAAAATAACCGAACACAAACCCTGATCAGCCCCACCCCTGCTAAGCCCAAAATTACATCTAAGCTGAAGGTTTGAACAACTTGGAGAGTTCCCACAGTACTGCTATTGGAATCATTTGCCAAGACCTCTTAACCAAGACCTTGGGCCAGCCCTGAAGACAGAACTTAGAAGTTTAAATTACAACTAATACAAGCTGTAAACTTCAGAAGGGAATCCCATTGTCATTTGATTATAACAGTAAGCTAAAATCATTGTATACAATAAGTCATATATAAACCAATTCATTGTTATATTTTTAACTTGAGTTAATTCTTTATTCTAAAGAATAATTTTTTGTGTAGCTCCTCACTGTCAACCTGCTCTTTGCTTCATTTTACTTCATCAGTGATTTTCTCTCCCTCTGAAATCAAAAACATAACACTACAGAGAAATGAAGGATCATGAAGGAGACAAATGCCAGTTAGATTGAGTGGAACTGTGCTCTTCATCATGATACCAGTGACACACCAGAAACACATTAACAAGTTAGCAAGATGGTAACCATGGTGGTCTGAAAATTAAGACCAACATGGCAGGGAATAGAGTTACATTATTGGTTGTCACTGACCAGGATTGATTCAGAGTTACATTATTGGTTGCTGTTGACCAGGATCAACTCAAAGCTACAAAAAGATTTCTTTTCAATTTTGTCTTTTAATAAAATAGTAAATATTGCATTGCACTTGGTTCAGATATTTTTTTAATAATCTTGTAAATAAGCATTATCAAAACAAAAAAAATGGTGTAATAGTGGTGTCAAGGGAATAACTCTTTTTTATACAAAGAAAGAAAATCAAAAGAAAATAGATTTCTTATAAATATCTTAAAAATATTTTATGTAGATTCATATACAGCAAAATCAAAAGTAATCTAATTAAAATAACATAGTCACCTAATCAAAATTCTTTCCAAACAATAAATAAAAAAACCAACATAAGAAAATTGAAACATTTGCTTATGAAAAACATTTTACAAGAAAATATTTTTTACCTTTAACTAAATAAGCAGTTGAATAATTTACTTAAAAAGTGATTCTTAAACTCAATGTCTAAATAACACAATGTGAAAGATCATTCTTCATATAAAGGCTTTCTGACAACTCAGATGCTTTGAGTGTGAGTCCTTATCAACCAAGTCTTTAAAAACATTTTATATCAAATCAACTAAGAAAAAAATAAACAGGGATGTTCAAGATTTCTTTACACAAAAATAAGTAAAAATGTAATTCTAAAATTTCTAGGAAAAGAAAAAGAAAATAAACTTACCAAAGAATGCAGATTTAGAATCCAACATTGGTTGTGGACTAACAGTTTTTTGTCTTATTAGTGGGGGATGTTCAATTTCATTGATACCTCTGTATGGAGCTGAAGAAAAAAAGAATAAATTTATACAAATAAAGAAATATTTCTAATAAATAAATAGTATTTAATATTTTTGTTGTAAATTCTCAACAACAAAAAAATTATAAATTCACTTACTTCATACGTTTCAATTTTATTACAATTCTAATCATTACTTTAAAAAAATAAACTTGATGAGGAATTAAAGTAATTAAAATAGTAGTGGTGTCAAGGAAAAAAACCATCCTTTTTTGAAGGCACAAAAGCCCAATTTTTCCAGAATGATTTAGCTAATAAACTAAGTTTATGAGTTTATCAAATGAACACTCAAATAGGATGAGTGAAATAATGAGAATTTTATACACATCTAAAGAATGAAGACAATTAGATTTAACATCTCAACAACAAGGATTTAATGAAGAGATGCTGTAAGAAGAAAATGCAGACACAAATTAGAAGCATTTGCTATTAGTTCATGTAAGATGCTATCAACAGACACACTAAATGCAGAATTTGACAGGAGATTGTGTTTTAACTGCAATTAAGGCTGCTGTTTCACACTTATACACCAAAAAATATCAATCACGACAGATTTCACATTTATTTTTGAGACCAGAAATATGAAAACTATTTATTTTTCAAATTGCTAAAAAGCTGTTAGTAAAATTCATGTTTTTTACATCAATTTTAGCAGTGAATTGTTTAGTTGCACTTGAGTAAATTCTAAATAGATTAGTAAAGATAGCAAAAGTAAAATTAGTGATCGTTAGTAATAAAGTGCATTATAATTTGCAAATTATCATAAAATACCCTTTTGCCTAATTTTTTGTAGTGCTTTCTCTTGATGATTAATCAAGGCTCTCTGTTGGATTTCCAAGCTGTCAAGATCAACTGGGGAATTGGGAAATTGACTTCGGAAAGCATTTCGTGATCCTGTTTGCTCTATAAAAATGCAAATAGAAGTTGTTTCTTTTTTTTTTAGTCACTCTCAAATTTAAATTAACATTTTTTACTGAAAAATTTCAGATAACAATTTTTAAAAATTATTTACACTGTTTGGACTGTTGTCCTCATCTTTATTGCTATTTTTACGATGTTTCAGCCATTTTTCACTTTGGCCTTTTCCAAGTGCTAGAAATTTTGAACCAAATTCTTTATTTCAATCAATGCTATGTAGTTATCTCCCTTTAACTCAACCCTCTAAGTTATTTGTTAACCACTGCTGTAGGTTTGTAATTCCTAAAAATTCATACACTAATGTCTTCAAGGCCCAGGGGATATGGGTGCTGGATAGTTCCAGCAACTTAGCTGAAAGAGTTGTGAGTTCAATACTTGGCTACAAATAGAGTTTCACAAGAATACTGAATATTTTTATACTTTCTATTGAAGGAACTTTCCAAGCCTTCTTTCCTCATTATGTGCCCTAGAAATTTCAATTGTCTTTGCCTGATGTTAAGCATAGGTGCCTTTTTTTGTTTACATTTTCTCTAAAACTTTGTCATTGTTCACATGTTTGGTCTATGGTATTTTCATCATCCTTCTGTAGAACCAAATTTCTGTTACTTTCTGTTGCTGCAAGTCTATTCTTCATATGAGGAGATGAAGAAGAAACTTGCAGCAACAGAAATGTGGTTCTCTAAGGCGCATAATGAGGAAAGGGGCTTAATAAATTTGATACTTAACAGGACAGATTGAAGACAAGAGGGACAGAGAAAAACAACATATAACCTACCCAGCGAGCATGAGTAATAGATGGTGGAGCACGGTTTAGGAGATAACAAAAAGACAAAATTTATTAAGAGCTGCAAAGGACAGAAAATTGTGGAGAGCCATAATTGCCTAAATCCTGAAGGGACATGATACATAGAAGAAACTGTAGCAAAAAGATTGTATACTTTTCAGTTTTTCTGCCTTGTAAACAATTTCTGCAATATGTTACCACACGTGTAACCTTTCAATACAGCTGTAACCATTCTGCGTGTTTTTAATCTCCTCATTCACAGCAAAAATTTACATATATGAAAAGATAATCTTGCAAGAGAGTATCTGACTCTGGGATCTATTTGTTTTTAATGTGTAACCCATGAAGTTGCTACATCATCCCTTTTGGACAGATCACACACAAGGTAAGTTCAAATCTGTGTTTGCCTTGTAAGTCATTTTTTTAAGCATGGCAAAAAATGCATGCAACCCTGGGCCTCTTTGCCCTCTGCAGTAGTTCACTATAGAAACATTATCAGTGTTTATTTATTACATTGATATAGTGTCAATATTTTTTATATATTTACTCAAAATAATCTTCCATTATAAATTAATCAAAATGTCTCTTTGAGGGTAAAACTGACAGAATTTAGGTATGATTGATTCATTTTCTACAGCTTATCAAACTTTTGCAAGTTATTTAAAGCCAGAAAATATTTTTAGATTTTAAGAATTTTTTTTAGATAATAATGATACAAATCTACTAATTATCCCATAGCTGGGAGAGAAGAGATAAATTTACATCTTTCTCAATGGTATTTGGATGTCAATGACTATAACAAACCCAAGTGGAATTGGAAGTTGGCTCTCTGATTAACAATTTCAAGACCACTTTACACCACCTGCACATCCAAGCTATCAGCAGTTAGTATTCCCAAGTGTTTACACATCTAGATACTGACCAGGATCAATGTTGCTTAACTTCAGCGATCATATGGAAACCAGTGTTTCAATGTGGTGTGGCCATAAGCCACCACTGTTATAACAGGAAAAAAAAAAAAGAAAATTTTATGATCAGGAGGATGTTGCCAAAGTCTGGTTTTCATGTTTGTAACTTCTTTTTAAAAAGAAATCTTTTTAAATATATTTAGGATGTAGATTCCTGCTTATCCTTGAAAAGAGAAAATATGTTCCAGTTTAAACAAAATTTCTTCTGCATCCTTATCTTTGCGTGAAATAAAAAACTCTTAGATTCACATTATAACAAGAAAGGAAATAAGCTGCTACCTGAATCATCATTGAGGATCTAGTTTTATTCTTCTTCTAATCTAATACCAAGAGTGCCAACAAATATTTCTTACCTAATACTACTTTGCTCAGTATCTATATGCCCTTAATTTAAAAAAAAATGAAGTTCATCCCAAGCAAGGCAGTAAAGCCACTAAAACACAAGGGGTTACTGGGTGTGGAAAAATTAGAAAACAGAAAAATTACTAAAGAGCAAATACGGAAGAAGAGTAATTAGAAGGACAGAAGCGTATGATGATAGGAGTGCAGTTGCTATAACCACAATCTACAGGGATGTCTGGGTGGTATAACAGATAGCGATTCACAATGAGAAATTCAAGAGATGAATTCTACTCGAGTTCATTACATTCACTTATGCCTTAAGTGATGACACTGAATTTAAATTTTTGAAGATGTAAATCGGTTGGAAAGCATGGGGTCAGAAGGTAGCTCCTCAAAGGAGAAGTGCGAGAAAAGAAACTATTAGCATAGAACTTAGGGTTATATCTGGCCAACTCAACTGTAAATCGATTAGACCTCATTGACCAGTTTATGACTGTGCTTATATTCATCATGTCTAGGTATCAAAGTGAAGACTTTATCCAAACAATTACCATAAAATTATTTATAGAAAAGTCACAGAGATGCAACTTTATGGTGGTGGGAAGATGACTGAAGACAAGACACAAGATTAGGACCAATAATATTGCTGATTCTTTGGATGTACTGAATTTGGTGTACTGAATCATATGTGGCAGTAATATTCTAAGCATTGAAGAATAGTAGACATAGATATGTAAGATAACTTCTGGAGAAAAATAGTCTCGTATGAAACAGTGAACCAACTTTCTTAGCAGCTGACCTAGCAATAGATTCAATAGAGTCTTTCTTGACAGTTGAGAAGATGAGCTTAAGAAGGCCCAATGACCATCAGCCATATTAATGGAAGGCAGGAAGGTGTCACCCAGATGATTAATAGAAAGCAGTTTAGTTTTGGGGTGTATTAAAATTAACAAACTTTCTTTTGCTTGCCCCAGTTAACGACAGAATAAAGATTATTTGTGAGATCACATGCAAAACTGAACTGATCAAACTTACTATTGAGACAAGAGTAAATGCTTGTGTCATCAACATAGATATCAAGTTGAGAGCTGATACCATCAGGAAGGTCATTAATAAAAATTAAAAACAAAGTAGAACCAAGGATAGCACCCCTTGGAACACTTGCTTTAGTACGACAGTATCTATATATATATATGTAAGTAGAAAATGAGGTCATGAAATATATATATCTATATCTATCTACGTACATATCTATTTCAATATCTTATGTGTGTGTGTGTATATATATATATATATATATATATATATATTTTTTTTTTTTTTTTAAAATATAAAACTTTAATCTAAAAGGAAAAGCAGGAAGGTAAATCCCAAAGACCCGATCCTAATTAATATTAATTACATTAATATTAAAACTGATCAAGATGGAGGGCTCGATGTAATTAATATTTAAATTACAGAGCCAATTATAAAATAAATAAAATAAATTTCGATGTTCAAATCAGTTGTATGGCCATTTCTACATGAAATCCCTAAGAAAAATTTCATGCATCATCAGCAACTTCATTTATTTCAAAATAAACCGAGATAGTTAAAAAAAAAATATACATCACAGAAAAAATAAAGAGGTGGGATTAATAACAAAGTAGACAGAAATCAATGTCTATTTTTAGATTTTTGGAAAACCTTACTTTTAAACTGAGTTAAGAGTTGTAAGTTAAAATTTAGCTTTGTCTGGCTTTAAGAAAAGGAAGGGAAAGATAAAGGAAAGAAAGAAAGAATTGAAAAAAGTGGGAAGGGGTGGTTGACAGGGAAGTAAGCTAAGAAAAAGAAAAGGAAAGGAATGAAAAAAAGTAAAAATGAATCTCCATAGAAACGTTAACAGACATGTTAACAAATAAATCATAGCAGGTTTTTGTTTTAAATAAATGGGATGAACTTATTAGAAAAAACTTTTGGGGGGAAAATCTTGACATATAATTTAAATATAAAACTAGATTTAAATTTTAAAAATTTCTCTCTTTCTATATATAACACATTCTAAGTAAAATTAATGAAATAATCCACATAGACACCCACAGATTATACAAAGATGATGGCTTAATGATAGCACCAGACAACAAAAAGGAAAATGATAGAATAAGAAAAACGCTTTTCAAACTTTTCAAAAAACTAGATTTTGAAATAATCGTTAAAACAAATAAGAACGTTGTCCAATATTTAGATGTAGAATTTAATTCACAAACTGGCAGTGTCTTTTCTTATATGAAAACAAACACAAATTCTAATCAAAACACATCCATAAAGAAATAGAGCACAGGTTATCAAAACAGAAAGAAATATTTTGTCATTGTCATCATGGATTGCAATCAAAATAGTAGCAATGTTATTAAGTAGAGTAGTCTACTTTTTATTGCTGCAATTATTTCTTCTACTATTATAATAACATTCTATTATTATTTCTTGTTATTACTGATATAATTATAATGCTTTGTTTCTTCTGTTTTTACTGATATTTTTTATTTCTTCTATTAATACTGATATAATTATAATAATGTTTTATTATTTCTTCTAAATTACTGACATAATTATAATAATGTTTATATATATACTATTGAAAGTGATATGTCTGTACTTAAAAAAGCCTTCCATCAATCAATTCTAAACAGAAAAGAAATTAACTGAAAACATGTTCACAGGCAATCAATATTTGATTAGCAATAACGCCTGGTTAATAATGTTTTTATATTTTAGTATTTATTTCCACCATCATCTAAATATCTTATTTATAAATGATACTTGCTACATTTTCATAGTAGAGTAAATAATAAAAGAAAAGAAAAGAAAAAATACAGAAAAATGGTTGATGAAAAACTACAAAAAAAGACAATGATGAGAGTAAACAGAACCTTAGTCTTCAAAAGTCTAAACATCTTCAGGATTCTAAAAGAGTGACAATGGTTATTTCTTTACAATTTCATTTTGAGCCAGAATAGAGAATAATGTAGTGCACCCAAAACAGGAAGCTTTAGGTGCTAATGTTCTTGTGATGGTTAAAACATATAAAAAGAATACATGGCCCAGTGAATAAAAATGTTGGTTGGATCCAGTGAATTGATCCAAAGAGTTGAGTTCAATACTTAGTGACAGTAGTGATGAACAAAAAACTTAGAGATTTGAGTTAAATGGAAATAACTAAGACATTCAGAAGAGTTGTGACTCATGGAATGAGAACAATCTACACCAGTGATCAAAATAAAGAGTTTGGTACAAAATTCCAGTCAGCTGAAGAAGGTTGGAGTGTACAATGGCTGAAATGTTGTGAATATGACAATAAACATGAGGACAACAGTCCAAACAATGTAAATAATGTATTACCTCATCTCAGAAATATAGATAAATATAGTAGAAATGTCTTGACAAATCTTTCATCAATGACATCAATAATAATATTATTATTATGGAACTGATTTGTAATAAAACAATACAGATGACTTTAGAAATGTTACATACTTGTTAGGGAACAACCTGGAAAATTATTATTGGTTTATGGAGTCAAATTCAAAAGTATAAAGTATGTAGAGTTAAATATTTAAAGTAGCTCAACGCTATCTGCCAGTAGAGCTAAACCTTAAAAGACTGTAGGTATCATAGCTAGTAGCTGTGAAAAGTGACTAGAAATATGAATAGGCAACTGTAGAAGCATTTGTATAAGGTTCAGACAGTAGATACTTTAGAATGTCACTGATAGGATCATAGATGTTCCTGGGAGAGAAAAAATTTCTGCAGGTAAAAGCCACAATTTTTGGTGGGCAACTAGGAATGGCTGATGTTGTTAAGGTGAAGATAGAAACTAACATAAAATTAGCAATAAGAAAAACATTGAAACAAAAATGAAAAAAGACCTGAAACAGATGTTGACTGAGACAAAAAACCACCTAAGAATATCAATTACTCTACAAATGAACCACGTATAAACAATGGGAACTTCTGACAACATGAATTAAGTTCTATTATTTTGTAGTTATAAGAAATGCATTGTTAATATTCTATTTTTTTTTATGAATTAATTTTTCTTTTAAAAGTGTACCTGTCATGTTTACGTCTTTAGAAATTACTTACATCCTTATTACAGAAAAAGAAATTATGTTTAAACCATATTATTTTGTTTTCTTCATATTTTTGTTTTATCACAAATCTGGTTCAGCAATATGTTTTTTCTCTGTACCCAATACCTTTCTACTTTATTCTTGATAGGCAGACTCAGCTGGTTGTAGGTTCTGCTGTAGGTGTAAATATTTTTGAATTGCAATATAGTATATTGGAATTGTAAGGAAGTTACAAATTTAGATATAATAAGGAAATAATTGTGGTAACTATACTATTGATAAATCCTACACTTCTATGTGATCTACCTTAAAACAACTTATTAGTTAATTAATCCCTAATAAATGATTACCAAAATAGATTAGGTTACAAACAGATTCATTAAAGAAGAGCTTTTCTTTTAAAAATATTCAAATAACAAAAAGTGTCAGCTTGCTTCTAACAATAATAATTAAAACAAAACCTTTAGAATCTGGTAGAAATTTCTTCAAATATTTATTCTGAGTATCTGATTCCCAATATAACTTGTAATTAGTTCTTTTTTATTTAATTTTTTCAATTGGATTTACCTCAAGCAAAGCAGTAAAGCCACTAAGATACGAGTGGATGTGAAAAAATTAGAAGACAGAGACATTACTAAGGAATGAGAACAATAGAAGAGTAATTAGGAAGACAATAGATAGTGATTGACATTGTATTTTAAATTTTATTGGACTTGTACCTGATAAACAGCAAAGAGACACTCCTAAAGAACATTGTGAAATCCTAAAACATTATAAAAGAAAATAGCAAGAATAAAGAAAAGTATAGGAAGAAGGTACTAAAATAGAAAATAATAGCAAGAGAGACAATGAACAGTTTGATAGGGATACCAAGACCATTAAAATAAAAGATTTATAGGATTGGATGACAAAAAGCAAATTGAAATATGAGACTGAAAGCCTACTGCTAGCCACCTAAGCCCAAAACCTGAATACTAATTCTGTCCGGAAGACAATCTACCACCAAGTGGATTTGAACAAGTGCAGACTGTTTAGAATGGAAGTGGAAAATATCACCCACATCATTAGAGCTTTTGGAATGTTTACGCAAAAAGAATACAAGCATTAACATGATAAAGCGGCCTCCTTTCTGTATTGATACTTATGTAAGAAATATGAACTTGCAGTAGTACCATTTCTGTCCAACTTCAAGTCAGAAAAAGCGATTGAAAATGGCAAGCCAAACTTTTGTGAGCTTTCAACATAGAAATAAACCGCATTCTCAAGACCACCACACTAGAGGTCACATTCATTTAAAAATCAAGAAAAAAAAAGAAAAAATCGTCTTCTTATTGATGTGGTTGTTCTTGATTACCATAATATCAAGGTCAAAGAAAATGACAAGCTTAAGAAATACACTGGATTGAAGTTCTCTGAATGTTATCATTGGGGTATTGCAATCTATACAAACTGAAAAAAATACATTGATAAAAATCAGTATAAAGCCTAGTATTTAATCAATTTAAAAGTCTGCAGGCCAAATATTCTGCAAAAGGTGTTGTCTGAGATCATACAACTTTATGCAGGACACACATAACACAAGATCTCTGGTTGAAAATGAAAATTCGTGTGGAAGAAGAGGAAATAATAACAACAATAATAATATGACAATTGCAAAAATGTTGATCCTTCATTCTGTCATCACCAAAAACTTAAAACCAAATAACTTTAATAATTGAAAAAAAAATAATTTAGTAAACTGAAATCCATGAAAAAGACAATCAAGATAGGAAAATATATATTCTATTTGCTTACTGCTGTATTTGAGTTGATTGAAATCTTGAAGAACATCAGGATTTGTAGATGTAGGTGGCTCAGCTGTAGTGTGAGAACCTCTACGAAGGAGCACTGCTTTTTGGTTGATCAAACTGAAATAGTATCATTAAAAAAAAAAAAACGTAAGAAAAATTTTAAATATGTTTTAGGCTTCTTTTTTACTTTTAAAAAGAAAATCAAATGACATCTCTTCAATTAATCATGAAAAAGTTTAAGTATTGGTCAAATTAAATTGCACATTATATAACATAGGAATTTGTTACTTTTTCTGTTATACATACAATATTATTAATAGATATAGTCATGCATTTAGGCAGATGCAGGAACAAACTGCAAAAAAACATAATTAAATAAGAAAATAGATCTCTAAATTGTTAAAGAATTAGCATCATATTAAGTCCCAGCAACCATTCCTTTTGCTTACAAAAAAATTTGTTTTTCAATTTCCTAGGGAAAAGAAAGTTTGTTTTGTCATACCATATTTTTGGGAATATAAGGCACACTGGTGAAGATGCATTATTATTTTTAAGACCAAATTTTAGAAAAAATAAAGCTAGTCATATTTGAAAATTTTTATTGATCAAAAACTCAATTTGATCAATTCATCTATATTGTTCAAAACAAGAATAGGCCCAAGATATCAAAATAAGAAAATACTGTAGTATATTTTCTTATTTTCTAAACCATGCATTCCTATTTAAATATATTTACACATGTTTTGTGAATATCATATTGTTTGTGTGTGTGTGTGTGGTGTAAAAATTCAGATATAAATAAAATATATCGGCAAAAAGATAATAATAAAAACAAAGGGAAAATTTTTCATTAATAACACACATTTCGTCTTCTGATAGCGGTAGATGTAAGGATTTTATTTTGCAACATGAAGTAAAAATATTATTAAGTTATCAAAATTTTTTAATCTAAAGAGTGTTTTTAGAGTATTTCTAAATAATAAATAAATTGTTGGTAAAGAAAAGTTTTTTTTGTGTTTATATAAGAAAAATACAACAAAAAACAGAAATACCTTATCAGTCATTTTTAATGAAACATGCATTAGAGAAGGATTGCTGTCTGTAAATACATATCTGTATATTATTCATACTATTAGTTAATAGGATGCAAGCAGGTTTGGGGGTAAAAAAAAGCATGTCTTATACATAAAAATAAACCATTATCCAGGCTGATGTATTGAGATTAATGGTTGTTATAATGGTTAGCAGGTAAACAATGCTCTCTTTGCCTTTTTTGTCTGCCAGTTTATTTAATGAACAGTGGCACAAGAAGTAAATATACTCGGAATCCATTTGACAAGAGGCCAATAAGCAAAATTAACGAGATGGGATAATTTTATCTGGTCTATTTGAAGGGTTTGTGGTGAAGGTCAAGAGAAAGAATAAAGGGTAAACAAAAAACACTTTGCCTATAGCTCTTGATAACTATGAAATAAACCACTTGCTATGTTGAATATCCATATGATATTTTGCTCATATCTTTGTTACTTTTATTTTTAATTATTTCAACTAGTTAAAAACACTAACAGTTTTTTTTTTATCTTGTGTTCAAGTCAAGTGGAAAATGTTTTACTGGCAAATTACTTTTGCACTGACCTTCCCCATCTTAAAAGTTGCCTCTCTTTCTGGCAAGTTTACTTAATTAAATTATTTATGCTTGTGAAAACATATAGAAGAAATAACACTTCTTGCTTTCTGCTTGTTTGGGTTCAAAGCTATTTTTAAATCATAGACACAGAAAAGAAAGATGTAAAACATTTTCTGGAAATAAACAATTGCTCAAATATAAAATCTTATCCCAACATTTATAGTTAATTTGAGAACTTGATGTAAAAGTTGACATGGCTATACTGATTAACATATTAAGTTTGTTTTGAAATTTTTCACAAATTTATAAATATTGACAATTGATAAACAAATACCAATCATAAAGTGATGTTTATCATGTCTATATTGCAAACTATTGTTAGTTTATTCATCACTGGATGCTACCTTATAAATTGGCTTTTTCAATCAGAATCACAACACCCATAATCATTAGAGTCATAGGGTTAACACAGTAGCAGGGATGTTTCTTGGGCAAGATAGCTTGATGGAGCCCAACCCTTTCCAGGCTGGTTTTGAATTTAGAGATTTTCATTCTACTAGACCAATTGCCATCAAAGATTTATAGGATCCAGTCAATCCTGCTATTCAACCTATAAGTGGGGATGGAGGGAGAAAATAACCCTCTTATGGTTATGAATTTAGAATTCTCATAGACATACTGCCACCCAAGGCTATAGGACTCAGTCTGTCCTGCTATTTATCCATAGCCGCGGGTGGGGGGGTGAAGAGATGGATGATGGATTCATACCTTTCTCAAGCGTATTAGCATATAAGTGAATGCAATGACCTTGACTCTGATTTCTCAATCCAAGCCACAATTCATTTCTTTACTGTGCCTCCTAAAAGGCTTTTTACCAATTGTTACATATAATGAATTTTGGAATGTACATTCAAAAGTAAGATTCTATAAAATACAGGCAGCATTCATGTTTGAAATTTCTATAAACTAGGGGTAAAACTAAGGCATATGAAGAGAACTTACACATCATTGGGTGGTTCCAACAGTTGGGCAGCCTACAAAACAGGAATATATATTTTTGATGATACAGTATAATTTCGATGTATATATTTGAAATACATGATAGAGAAACTTTTAAACAATTAAAAACTTAACAAATGTATTCTAATATAATTCTGTAAGTTATATAAAAAAAAATCTTTAGTAATTAGTCATTTATTTTTCAAGTTATCATGCAGTCTAATCTTAAATACAGGCACCAAACAAAGTTCTAAAAGTAACACATCTTTGCATTAAAATTTGAACATCTTCATCACTTACAAGCAACAACAATAAAAATGAATGATAAAAAAATCCAGAACTTTAACTGAGTAAATAGTCCTAGTTTGACATGAACAGAACATAATGACATTTTTCTAATTAAAGATTTTTTTAATCAGTATCACCCCAAGCAAGGCAGTAAAGCCACTAAAATGCAAGGGATTACAGGGTGTGGAAGAATTAGGAACAGGAACATTAATAGTGAGCAGAAAGCAAAAAAAGTAATTAGGAGGATAGTAGATAGTGATTTAAGTAAGAAACAAATTGAAATATATTAGAAATACTGTTAAGGATTATATGATATGCAAATATATATAGATAATGAAAATATTGTTTTTAGGTATTTATGGGTAAACATGCGCAATATCAAAGATAGAGCATATGTAAATATAAGAGGGGACATTGAGGTCAACACGAGTTGCAACAGTCCTAAAGCAATCTTCAGGACACACATATGTAAAAGACTGATTGTAGGTAAGGAAATGACAAAATAGAAATATCTCATTAGTAACAGGTTTCATTCAGGAAAAATCTTCTTCAGATAAATAATGGTATTATTTGCATATATATGATTAATGTGGAGAAATTTGTTTGAATCATGCCATCTTTGAAGTTTTGTGAAGGCACCATTATGATGTCCTCACTCCTCAGGGATTTTTCTTTTATTTTTTTTTTCTATCAAAAAGGAAGTCCTGAGGAGTGAGGAAATCATAGTGGTTTCCTCATAAAACTTCGAAGTTGGCATGACTCTGCTCAGTTAAGTGATAAACTTCTTTGCATTAACCCTATTAACTCTCTATCTCGATACTGAGCACTTTAGGACAAAAAAAACCTGCTTGCTAAAAATATTTGTTTATTACTAGACCACTGGAAAAACAACAATCTTGGCACTAAGCATCATCACAATTGAACTACAGATATATATATATATATAAAGAGAGATAGAGTTGGTAAGTAGAAGGAATACAACAGACTAAAAGCATTAAAGATACAGAGATACTCAGCTTTAAATTCAAAATTTGACTTTCAGTATATCTGAATGTTCTACTTAGCTGATATTGATCAGCTTTTATTGCTTTTGTTCTTTTTTTATTGCTTATGTTTTTAATTAAACCACCTTCTATCAGTCATAGTTTTGTGAGAAAAGGGGACATGATGTGATTCTGGAAATTTACCATAAAGAATTCTGAAATTAGTGAACTTTCAATGCCTTTTTGTCTTAAAAAATTACACTCTCTCTTAATTAAAGCTGAGTTTTTAAACCAAAATTATGGTCAGACTTGTTACAATGAATGACTAATGCATAGAGTATATTGTTTTTTTGCATAATGACTGGCAGAATTTGCTAACCATAAGTCTATGTTTTCTTTTGTTTTTTACTAATATTCACCCAATATAAGACCCAAGAGTTATTCAAGGTAGGAAGTTACTGTGCAAAGTTACTGCCTATGTGTGTGTATGTATATATATATCTCTGAGTGAATAAGGAACAAAGAAAAATTTACAACGTTCAAAACATTAATTTAAAATAGTGCTCGATATATAATATAGAGCTGTGAATATTTATTATAAATTATAGTTTAGAACATGTACCGATTTTTATCCACTACAAAGTGTACATTTTGTTTCGACATTGAAACGACAATGTTGCCTCAGGTGGTGTGGAAAGGAATGGAAAGTCTCTTTTCTTATATTTGGCGAGTTGTGTGTGGGATGTCGGTGAGGTTAGTAATAAGATGATAAATCTTGTAAATTGACTATTAGAATTTTGAAGAGAGTGAATGTGTGGGGGATAGAGTTGATTAATGAACTTGTAGACAGATTTAACATTAAGATATTGTATAGCTTTTTATGGTCTAATGGCGGGATTTTTTTCTTTGGGTTTAGTAAAAGGGGAGAGTAAGGAAGTGTAAGGGTGGGGAAGTATATATATATATAGATATATACACACACACACTTATATTATTTATAGATATATATATTTATTCAAATGTACATCGCCTTCTGTGCAAGCTTCAGGGCAATGGTATCACTAGTACGCTTGCTTGATCTGATAAATCTTTTCTATCTAACCACATAATGAATGTTGTTTTGAATGAGTATGCCTCCACATTCTACCGCATGAATGTTGGTATCCCCCAGGGCTCTATCCTAGGCCCAACTCTCTTTCTAATCTTCATAAATGATCTCCCTGACGTGATCAAATCCCAAGTAGGCATCTAAGCAGATGACACCATATTTACTCCTACATCAGTAAGAAATCTGGCAAGGCAGACAAACAGAACCTCACTGCTGATCTTGAGAAAAACCTCCACTCAGTGGTGGACTGGGGTAAGAAGTTGCTCATAAATTTCAATGCTTCTAAAACAAAACTGCTATCTGTCAACCATCACAGACAATCTCTCCTGCCACCCATAAGCATGGACCAAGCAAGTCTCCCTGAAAGCAATACACTGTGCCTCCTTGGCCTTACCCTATCTTCCAACCTCAAGTGGAATCACTACATTGAATCAATAGCTAAAATCCACTGCTGTGTCAGGCCAGGAAGTTTTTTCCACCTGAATCCATTTTGCACATATACAAATACTGTTGTCATATCTGGTCAGGTGCCCCTGCTGTTCTTCTCAGTGCTCTCGACAGGCTCCAAATGAGAATCTGTAATGTGATTGTTCTTGACCTGGCAGCACGACTCCAACCACTTTCTCATTGTTTCCCTCTGCCTCTTCTAAAATATTTTTTTCATGGCTTCTGCTCTGACGAACTTAGGTCACTGGTGCTCCCTCTACAAGAATTTACTCGTGCAATCAGACTGGCAACAAGGTCTCACCCTTTTACAGTTAAATCAACCAAATGCAAGCGACAATTCTACTCCAGCAGCTTTTTTTCTTGAGCTTCCTGCCTATATAACTCCCTTCCATATACTGGCTTTCTTGATAGCTACAACCTCCAGGAATTTAAATGCAAAGTCAATTCCCATCTCTTATCCATTTAACTCCAGCTCTTTCTACATCACTCTGTGTATCTTGTTCATTTCCTTTCTCTCTACCTTCACAACTGCCTTCACTCCTGTGTTCACATCCTTCTCTTGCTCTATCTCTTTCACCCCCTGTAGCTGGTTCGTCTTTGCCTTCACTCTCCTCCTGCCAAAAATTTTAACTCTCTTATGTAGACCCCTGCACATCAGTGGCGGTACCGATGTGCTTGGGGTGAAATGATTAACAAAAAAAACATACCAGTTCATTTGACTTTTCCACATTGTTGGTCAGAAATCCACTTGGTACATTTTTGCTACTCCATGGTCAGTAGTCAAAAGAGGGAGAGTTTCTAAATTGTCAGCCAAAGTGGAAACAAGTCAGGGCTGTCATTAGCTCATCTATTGACCAATCAGATGACTCATTACATGCTGGTTACAACAATGTGAAAGAAACCACTGGATTGGCCATTTTCTTTATTTTCTTAAAAGAAGCTGTTACTAGTGATTTTTAAAAAACCTTTTACAGGTGAAACATCTGAAATTTGTTTTTGTTTTTTTTAATTTTTTTATTCGTTTCACCCCGAGCAAGGCATTCCACTGCCACTATTGCGCAGGGGGTTACATAGGGTCAGAGAAGTGATAGGAAAAGGATGGTTAGATATAGGAAATGTCAGAAGGAGGGTGATAGATGGGTAAGGGTACCGAGAATGAGGGTTGGTTAGATGGTGAGAGTGTTTGAGAGAATAGATGCAAGTTAGTGCATTAGGCAGTGTCTATTGACCTTACATTTAAACTCCTGGAGATTGTAGCTGTCAGGGAAGCAGGCATGTGAAAGGGAATTCCACGGGCGGGAAGCGCGAGAAAAGAAATGTTGGAGTAGAAATTACAGTTACATCTTATCTGTTTCACTGTAAAAGGGTGGGACCTAGTTGCTAATCTAGTATAGAATAAAAAGATCATTACAAAGGGAGTCTTGAGTATACACCTAACCATTTTGGCTGTTCTATAATGAGGTGTCTCAAAGACAATGTATGTGGTCTCTAGTGCTCTCTTTTAAGAATTCATTCTTTTTTTTTTTTTAAAAACACACAAATCTTATTCTAAGGCATATTACCATTCTTTGTAACAAAAAAAAGAAACCCCCTTCCAAACTTAGATTTGAACTCAAATACATTTTTTAGTGGATTATGAATATTTGGAAAAAGTAAAACATTTGTAGCCAACAGTCAGCTGTTTATATAGTTAGAAATAGAAAAAAAAATAAAAAGTCCTCTTACACTATGTCTTCTCATTTCACTCTCCAGATATTTTTGTTGCAGTCCCTTTCTGAGAACTTTAAGTTGGTTCAGAACATCTGCACCTAAATAGAAAAAAGATAACAGCCTAATTATCAGGAAAGGGTGATTAATTCATGAAAAAAATCATATTAAAAATATTAACATGGTAGTTCAAATTTATAAAATCTTTTAAAACAAATTTTCAGAAATTTATGTTTCAGTATTGATTGAAGTTTTCTTCCTAACATTTGATTTATACTTGTGTTGTTATGTCATTATTTTCTCTTAGAGATACACGTGCTATCTATTTTAGCTGTTGCTGCTGTTGGAAGTCCTCAAGTGATGTGGTTTATATTATTTGGTACAGTGCTTGGTTTGTTATTCTGTAATGCCAGTTCACAAGGTTTTAAAAAGTGTGGTCTTCATCAAGAACATTTTTAACCCTTGGTCTTAGAAAGCAGTTATATACAGCTGGCAGTTTACATATTTCTAAATAGGTTTTGGTGCCATGCACGATATTCATATGAAAGCCATTTTCAGGTTAATGTTTGGTTTTGTCACAATTTGTAGTGTCGGGCAAAATTACCTCTGGTGAAGCCTATTCTATATTACATTTCCTTTTCTCTTATACTAAATTTGTTATAACTGATTCATACACTGATGTATTTGAAGTGTTTAGTATTTACTAATTCTACGTACTAATTTTTTTTTAAGGATTCAGCATATGCGCCATCACTGTTTTCATTCCAATTCTAGATCATAATTTCTATTTTAGAAAGGTTTGAGCTTTATTTCTTAGAACACTTTGTAGAGGATGTTGATTTTCTGTTAAAGACCATTCTTATCCCAACTCTGAAAACTTATGCCATCAACATTACCCCTGTTATCATCAGTACACTGACCTCAGGTGCGAAAGCCAGATTGTTGTCCTCTATTGGAACATATGCAACATGTAAGAGATTACAGTTAACTGATTCACTTTTTGGTTTGAGAGGAAAATAATTGACATTCCTTGAATCATTCTGCAGAAACCAGCTTAAAATCCTGCCTAGAAAGCAGATTTGACTTTTTTGAAATTTTCAGTTAAAACTTTACCTGTTCTTAGAAAAATGTTTGTTTCAAGTTAAGATAAAGAATTAGGATAACAAAAAATTTGTTATAAATGAATTGAAATACAACATAAGATTAAGTTATTCATTAACTTTTAAATGGAATCATCCAAGCAGATTAATCTGTTTCTGATACTTTTCAAGCCTGAAAATCAATTTTGACTCCACACAAAAAAAATCCTGACAAATATAAAAACAACCGAGATATAAGAAACCATCAAATTATATTTGAAATTTCAAATTAGAATAAAAGAGAACAAAAATCAAATGTTTAAAGAAGAAATGAGTT
Organism: Ascarosepion bandense; assembly: GCA_037127315.1. Taxonomy (NCBI): domain Eukaryota; kingdom Metazoa; phylum Mollusca; class Cephalopoda; order Sepiida; family Sepiidae; genus Ascarosepion; species Ascarosepion bandense. The sequence continues at coordinate 123,541 of JBBBDQ010029489.1, forward strand.
TTAATATTTTTGCTTACTTTGAGCTCTGAATTTCGGTGAAACTGGAGGTTTGGGTTCTTCATGTATTTTCACTCTCTTAAAGAAAAAGAAGAAAAATATTACAGAACAGAGAAAAGAAAGATTAATAAATAAATTCTTTTTCTCTTTTAAGAATTGTATCTAAAAATAAATGTACTTTTTAAATGTTTTAGATGTAAACTTTAAAGCCATAAAGATATTTTAAGCAATATATAAGCAAAAATGTATCAAAATTGAAGTCTCTTTACTGACAGGGCCAATGACTAATTATGTGTTGCCTTTTAACCACAAAGTTAAGGACAAGAAAATTTTCATCTTTAATGCAGTAAATAAAAAGCTTATTTTCTGAGACAGCCAAATATAAAAGACACTCTTTCTCTTATCATCAACAACAATATACTTTTAGGTCCATTTTTTTCAAAAACGAAATTTAACATTTTTATTTTTAGTGAACTCAACAAACTAGAAGAGACAACACACATTCAGATGAAACCAACACCATTCAAAAAGGGCAACTGCCATTGTCAGGTGGTGCTAATTCAGAAAAAAAATGAGAAAACTGAAAATACTATTTAATAAGTTCCATCTGCTGTTGCAAATATTTTAACATTTAACAGAACTTATTTTCTTATTAAAAAAAAACAAAAACAAAAAAAAACTATTTCAATTATTTTGTACAAAGAAAGTACAAAGCAACTATTTATCAGTCATGAAGATAGAATGCAATGATACTTGTCAAATTGCTAAAATAAGTAAGTATTATTATTATTTTTCTATTTTGGAAAAGAGGAAATAAATCTGTTACATACGTTTGTTTCATGTGTATTTGGACTTTGGCTGGTTATGTCTTGTGGGGGTGACTCTTGTCTCTGTAAAATATGCAAGATTTATAGCATTTAATGATCAGTATTATTTCAAGGGTTAAAAAAGAAAACAGAAATTATATTCTTTCTGTAACCAAAATCTCTTCAGCTTGTTTTATATACTTTTCGCTTTGCTTCTGTTATGTTTTGCACATCAATGTGAATAGCAGTAGTCATAGCACAGCTCTGCGTGTTCTCAATGATGACAGGCTATTTTCTGTCCTACATCTCCAAGTACTCTATATATACTGGTCTCTTCATTTGCATATGATACTATACCTCCCTGAATTGAAGAGGTCATACACCCTTGTTTTTTCTCTTCTTCTTCTATGTGCTATGTCCCTTCAGGATGTAGGCAATTATGGCTTTCCACATCTCCCTATACCTGGTAGCTCTTAACATACTTTCTCCTGTTACCTCACCTAAACCCTGCTCTGCCATCCACCTGCTCAGGCCCTTCAAATATATTATCTGCTGCTTTCCTCTCTCTTTCCCTCTATCTGACCTGTGAGTATCAAATTCTCCAAGCTGTCCTTCTTCATCACATGTCTCAAGAACTTCAGCTGTCTCTTCCTGATGCTCAGTATTAATTTCCTTTTCATTTCCATCCTTTCTAAAACCTCATCACATGCTCGATTCATGATATTCACAGCATTCTTCTGTAGAACTACACTTCAGTTGCTTCAAGTTTTTCCTTCATCTTTGATGATACTGTCCAGCATTCACTGCCATATTGAAAGACAGACATCACATAGCAATCCAGGACTCTCTTCTTTGTTTCTAGCAAAATTTTCCTGTCTCTTAATACTTTGCTCAGCTTTTGGAATGTGTCCTTGGCCATTCCAATGTTTTTTTTTTTTAATCATATCACCCCAAGCAAGGCGATAATGCCACTGATGCGCAGGGGGCTACGTAAGAGTAAAAAGATTGGAAAAGAGAAAGCCGGAAACCACATCCTAACCAGGAAACAAGGGATGAGCCTCTTCACCTATTCAATAGACATGGGTGGAGTGTGATTTGCCTTTGGATCTCAGTGTTGCACTTTCCGTCTTCCGTTAGAACACTTCCCAAGTACTTAAATTTTTGTACTTGATTTTAGTGACTCCAACCTGTAATTGGCATTTTGGCTCCTTCATTTGCTGATGATCATACATTCAGTTTTCTTGTATAATATTTGTAGTCCTTTCTTTTGACTTTCTTTATCTACCTTTTTTTAGGAGGTCTTGTAGTTTTCTTTCCATGTCAGCTATCAGCATTGTATCATCTGCATATCTTATGTTGTTCAGAAGGTTACCACCAATGACTAATCCTGGCATAACTTCTAGGGTCCTCAGAATAGTCTTGCTGTATAAGTTGAATAGATCTGATGAAAAGACACATCCTTTTCTTATGCCCCTTTCTATCTTTGTATATCTGCTGAATTCATTTCCTGTCTGTATGCAGGCAGTTTGCTACCAATAGAGGTTTTTGATTACTCTGATGTCTTTGCCAAATATATCGAGGTTGCTGAGCATTTCTATCAATTCCTTGTTACTTTGTCGAATACCTTGGCATGGTCTACTCCTAATTATAATTGATTATATATTAATATATTAATTAATTATAATCTTCGTCCATCTTTTCATTCTCACCTTCTTCCATTTCCTGCTCTGTTCCACTTTTATAACTTTCTGTCTCTTCTTGTTCTTGAGCTTCTATTTCCACATCCTCCAGATCATCTCTGCTTCTGAATTGATTTGCATGTGCCATTGTATGTTGCCCTTGTTCCTTATCTTCCATCTCCACATCCTCTAGCTCATTTCTGCTTCAGAATTGATCTTCATGTGCCAGTATATTTTGTCTCTTTTACAATATAGCCGTGTTGTGACCTTTTTATATCAGGAAATTTACGTCTTCTGGATTTGTCTCTTTATTCTTTCTATACCACACCTTTTCTCTTGTTGCAAAGGACATATTATGGGGACTCTGATTTGTCTTCCCATTAATGCTGAAGAGCTCAGTTTCCTTCCTGCATGTGGAATAGATCTGTAACTGAGAAGCATTTTTGGTAAATATGCTTCTATGTTTTCCATAAGTGGTGAGAAAGCTTTTAATCCCATTTTCAGGGTTTGTACCATTCTTTCTGCAAGCCCATTAGACTGTGGATGATATGACAGTGTCTTACATTGGATGCATGCAATTTGTTTTAACCATGCACATACATTCTCATTGGAAAATTCAGGTGTATTGTCGGTGACTAGTGTCTGGGGTACTTCATTGCTTAAGAATATGGTTTTTAGTATTTGTTTTATTGTGGTGGCTTTTCTGTCTTTTACACTTCTGGCCATCTTGAATATGAGTCCACTAATACTAAGAATAATTCCCTATCTCTAATCTGTGCATAATCCATATGGACCCTAGCCCATGGCTCTGCTTCACTGGGCCATGAGTGAATTTTTACTTACTTGAAGTTCTTCATTTCTGCACATTTTGGGCATCTCAATGTATGACTCTACATCTTTTGAATATCCTGGCCACCATACTTCCAACTTTAGTTTTCTATGCGTTGCTGTTATGCCACAATATACATCATCATGTACTCCTTTTAGTATGTCCTTTCTCAGTATTTGTGGAGCTACTGTTACATCTCTATTGCTTATAATGCTATTTTCTATGATTAGTTTATGCTTTGTTTCCTTAAAGATCTGCTCTGCAATTGAACAATTGCTCCATATGTTATTTTTTATTCTCTCTACTATTCTGCTTGATACTGGGTCTTGCTTTGTGTCTATTTTGAGTTTATTTAGAGAAAGAACATCTGTTTCCACCCAATGTATTATTTTATCTTCAGCATTATCTTGTCTTTCTTCTGATTCATTCTTGAATTTCAATCTTGATAAAGTGTTTTTGTCATATCAAAACGTTTTGTGCCCTCTCCATGCTCCATATTATTGCTAGTGATTTTTTCAATATTCAAGTAGTTTGTTTCTGCTGATGTTAACCATTTTGATATGTACATAATTGGGTGTTCTTATCATAGAACAGCAGTAATTGCCTTCTCACTTGCATCCATGGTTAATGTTATTTCTTTTTGGGGATCAAAAACATTTATTATTTGTTTGCTCCTCAGAATATTCTTTACTATTTCAAAAGTGATGGTTTGCGTCTGTGTCCACTCAAATTCATTGTTTTTTTGTGTAATTTTGTTAATGGTTCTATTATGTTGCTGTATCTTAGTATATATTTACTATAAAAATTTGTCAACCCCCAAAAAGATTCTAATTCTTTTTTATTTGTTGGAGCAGCTATTTCTGTTATTTTCTTTGTTAGTCTATCATCAGGTGATATGCCTTCTTTTGATATTTGTTATCTTAAATATGATATCTTCTTACAGTCAAAACTACATTTCTCTTTGTTTATGGTTAAGCCCACCTTTTTTAATCTCACTAAAATTATTTGCTGTTTTATATTTTAACACCTCCTTAGTTCTTGCCCCTACACATATATCATTCTGGTATATTATCATATTTTTTATTTTTCCCAATAAGACTCTATCAATTGCTTTTTTGAAAAATATTGCTGGAAGTTTTTATCCCAAACAGTAAATGCTTCCATCTTAATAAGCCAATAGGGGTATTTATCGTTATTTCCTTGAATTTCTCATCAATTTCTACTTGCTGATTTGAGGTCAATTTTTACAAAGTACTTTATTTTTACTAACTTGTGGCTTGCAGTTTCAATATTTGGCAAAAGAAACAAATTTGAATATGTCTAGTGATTCATCTCTATCTTATAATCACCACATATCCTTTAATCTCCATCAGCTTTTTTTATTATTACTATCACTGACGTCAAATTACTACTACCTTGAGTTACTCTTTCTAGTATGCCTTGTATCATTTCGTTTAATTTTGCTACAACCAAAAGTAGGATACGAACTGTAACTTTTCTTGACTCTATATACTTTGGGTTATAGTTTTCTTTTATCAAATGCTTGCTTTATAGGCTTTCAACAATCCTATTGCATTTCCTTTCTCTTCCATGGAATTGATTAAGCTCACTGTGTCTTCTTTTAATACATCAATCCCTAATAATCCGTTATCTTTTTTGCATGCTACAACTGTAAAGGAATTATTTCAAAATACTTTTTACTTTTAAAATTGACTTGAAATGTGCCCATTGTTTTTATAATCATTCCATCAAATTGCTTTAGTTATATGCTGCTTTTTCTTAATTTCAGTCATCCTAATTTTATCCAGAAATTTCTTGGTATCAGCCTAATTTCACTGCCCGTATCAACTTGCATGTCAGATACTTGGACATTTATCCTTATTTTTTCACTACCTCTTTTTTGTGTATTCATTGTAAATACTCCAGCTTCTTCTTCTTTGGAGGGGGTTTTAACAGCTTTTACTTTTCATATTTGTATACGTTCTGAAAGTTATGTTTTTTTTTACAATTTGAGCATGTTTTTCCCAAAGCTGGACATTTATACTTCACACGACTTTTTTCACAATATTTACATTTAATTATATATTTGGTAGTGTTTGTCCTATATGTCTCGAATTCTTTTTTTGGTTGATTAAATTCTCTAATCAACTCTAATTGTCACAAAATCTCAACACTAGCTTCCAAACTAATTCTGTTATTCTGCAGACATTCTAGTATTTTGTGCTTGTACTAGTATTTTGGTCTTGCAAGCCTTCAATTAATCTCAGAAGAATTGATTCATATTCTGTATTCATTTCATGGTCTCTCAATTTTTTGAATTCATAATACTTTACTCATTCTTTTAATCTATGTAAGAATTGCATAATAGACTCCTGCGGTGCTTGTCTTGTTTCCAAAAACTTGATTCTTTCTGCTATTACCAATCATTTTTTTGATCTTATATTCTTTTTTACGACTTTCACGATTTGCTCAAATGTCATTTCTTCTTATTCTCTTGGATAATACAATGTAGAAATTTTTTCACAGTTTCACATTCAACAGCAGCAAAAAAAAGTTATCTAATTTTCTCCTCCTTTGAGTCTTTTAATTTCTTTACTCTTTCAAATGACACAAAAGTTCTCATCCATGATTTTATGTGTTCAGGGTAATCCAGTAAAATCATGGATCCTATCGTTGACGCTATTGTTATGTTTCGAAGATCAATGTGAATAGCAGTAGTCATAGCACAGCTCTGCGTGTCCTTGGTTACAATAGGCTATTTTCTGTCTTACTTCTCCAAGTACTTTCTACATAGACTTGTCTCTTCTTTTGAATACAATACTACAGTTTCTAAAAAGAGAGCTAAATCTATCATTGGAAACAGGACAACAAATTTCCATACAATATACAAAATACTCTATAAAATATAATCTTGTCAAATTAACAAATTATTCTTATAGATTTTTATTTAGTGGAACTATTGTGATGTCATTTTCAAATAAAATAAAAATAGAAAACAGATAAATAAAAATTTGCTATTATAAATATTTTAATTATAACTGATATACAGATTGCGATGGATAAATTGTCATCTAAATTATGCAAAAATGAAACATTTCACTTTAATAGATATATTTACCAAAATTACACAAAAATATCTTTAAATACTAAAGAGTAAAATTATTCAATAAAATTACCATTGGCTTAAACCATAACCTCAAGACAACTTCAGAATCTCCTGCAACTCTTCTGGACAGTCTCCTTATTTAAGTTGGTGAATGCTTCCATAATCCTTGCCTTCCATTCATCTTTGGTGTTACAAGGAACAACTGTGCACCACACATAATAATCAAGGGAGTGGCAATCTGGGGAGGTAAATGGCCAGATGTAAGGGGTGATGTGGTCATAGAAACTATCTGTCAGCCATGACTGGGTTATCCTGCTTGTGTGGCATGGTGAAAAGTCCACTTGTCAAATATAGGGTCTTCCCAAAGACACCCTCTGGACCCAGGGCAGCACTACCTCCTCAAGGCACTTGATGTAAGCTTCCATGTTCATTTAATTGCAGTAAGCATAAGATTATTTTAGTTCCTTCGAACTTGGTATATTATTTTGTTTTCATTACAAAAACAATCATCCTTTATGAAAAATTCACTAAAAATTAAATTTAGGAAGTCGACATTTTTCACTTACAGTTAACATTCTTCTCTATGAAATTTTTATTTGTAAAAGCAAATATACTGATGTGACATTATTTGGAAAAAGTTACAATAAATTGAAGAAAATAAAACTAAGACAGAAAACGCTAATTTTCAATAGACTGAAAGATATACTGATGACCAGGTGAAAGAAGATAAAGATGCAAATAGTGATTAAATTAAATGAAGACCATCTAGCTTTGCTCAAAGACTGAGATAAATGAAAGCATGTTCTAAGGACTCTCTGGAAAGAGAAATAAAGGAATTTGCTATCTCCACTGCAAAATTTGGTTAATTAATAAAAACTAACTTTTAATATACTGATGACCCGACAAAAGAAAATAAGGGAAGGAAAATGAAAATTAAAGTTTTGAAAACAAAGAAACCATCTGGTTTTGCTCATAAGAATGAGATAAATGACAACATATAAGAACCTCTGAGAAGAAACTAGATAATTTTTTACAACTGAATATGAAGTGAGAGGCCTGTATAATATTTTATTATGAGAATTTTCTACTGATAAAAATTAACTTTTAAGACCAGACTGGTGTACAAACAAAAATGAGAGAAAATTGTAATTATATTTTTCATCTGCCGAAAATGCAATAAAACATCTTAAATCTAGCGATTATCTACTTTTTTACCACTTACTGACTAAAGGGTTGGCAAGAGAAAGTGATAAATCCTAGATGCAAAAAACAACCACACACAAAAGCACAAGAAGTGAATTTTGGAGCAATAATTAAAATTTGGCTACCTGGGCTAAACCATGCCCCCCGGTGATCAGAGAGAGAGAGAGAGACACACACAAAGCAGGAAGGAGATGGAGTTGATCAGATAACCAAAGGGAGATCCCTGATTAGTTGTTTAGTGAAGTCTAGCATTTCCAGAGCACATCATACCCCACTCTGCCTAGATGCAAGACTCCATATAAGCTGAAGGTTTTGAACAGTGGAAACAGATTTGATGGCAGAAGTGAAGAGACACAGACCAAAGACCAGAAAGAAAGAGATGAGATCATCGCTTCGCTTGATCCAATGTGATTTGCCACCCTGAAGAATAACCTTTGACTTAAGGCCTTATTCCAGAAAACTCATTAAAACCCAACACAACAACACCGTATTATGATAATCAGGAAGGGTTGATAGTTATTGCATAAAGAATATATACCTGCTTGAGTCATCAATAACTTTATTAACAGCTTTGTAACCAGGAGTTGTATATAAATACTTTTTTTTATTCAAGTTTACTCGTTTTTCATGTGACTTCACTTTGGCCAGATGAAATCAAGTCATCAATTCCAGTTGACCATTCGGACCAGGCCAATCTTGCAATTAATCAACACAATATGGAGTGAGACAGGACTTGAATCGAAGCAATCAACTCTACCATCAGCTAAGGGGATCAAGCTTGAGCATGGACAGATTGATTTTATCTGTGGTAAAAATTCAATTTACAAAAGTATGTTGAATTTTTACCATGCTTCTTATACCAAGACGTTACTTTTTAATTTTACATGATTTAAAGAAATAATTCATTAATCTGAATTTTTTTGTCTTTCTTATAACAAATGTTATATTGATGATAAAATTTTAATTTGTTACAAATATTTTGTTTTTCTTTCAAAAAGATATTTAAAAAATATGTTAGTTTAGTTTACCATTAAAAACATAAAATAGGAGTAAATATGATGTTACTTTTTATAAAATTAATGAAAAATTATTTATTAAGAATGTAGTTATGTAAAGTTAATACCATAATTAAATTCATTAAATTTAATCCAATATTTTTAGATATCATAAACAAGGTGTACAAAACCTAAATCCTAATCTTTCTGCTAAACCATACATTTTTAAGAGCCCTTTTTTTCTAGGTACTTCTTTAATCCTAAAAAAGCTGAATTATGTTCTTAAACTCTACTTTTTTTCTTTTAATTTTTTAAGCCGACTATAGCGATGAACTACTGCAAACCTAAACCAAAACTAAAAATTGTTGCTTTCAGTGGTAGAAGATTTGTTATAGGCCTTCAGTTTTAACTCACAGTTGCACCATGAGTTGGCCTGGTGTAAAGAGCACCAGAAAAAAAGTTCAATTTAAAGATATGATCTAAACTAAAAAATAAAAGATAAATGGTAAACTTCATTTTGTACTTACAACTGAATTTGCTCTGGATTCAGAGTTTATCTTACGTTGTAATGCTGGCACAGGTGGGGATTTGGGCCGAGTGGTCTAAAAAAAAAAAAAAATTTAAATGGTTCAAACAAAAATTCATAATACAAAATAGTGTTTTGTAAAAGATTAAACAATTTTTTAAGTGAGATTTTGAAGACAGAGAAGAAAGAAATTGATTTATTTCAATGATTTGTTGGATTTAAACTATATACAAAAGTCTCTATAGTATTCAAGATTGTTTGGAACGCTGCAATTTATAAATGAATTTTATCTTCATATACAAATCAAATTCTGAGTTCGATCCTCACTGGGTGTCCCATACTTTTGACCTTGTGCCACATCTAATCACCATATCAAATTTGAATATGCTGGTTTTGATGTGATTAGATTTAAAATTCCACCATACAAATATGAATAAGATTTTGATTCTTATATGAAATTCTTTGGTGATCATTGGGAAAGTGGGATTTTTAACAAGGAATTTATGGTGCTAGTATAATATGTGGCCTACCTTTTTGATTATGGTATAGTAAGTGGCCTACCTGGTTTTAATGTGTCCTACCTCAGTAAGAGTATATTTATCAATATTAGTATTTGGCTATTTATTGAAACTGATCATTATCCCTAACCCTTACCAGATAATTATAGTACTTCTTTATAATACGCTTTTTAAGGTAGGCCACATACTATACTGACACCAAATTTACTTTTATCTGTCTCATCATACACCTTAAGTTTGGTTGAAACAGCTGACTAGTCTGTGTACAGCTACACAGGTAAGTTTTTTTTATTTTGAAGGTAGAAGCCTCCCAATCTTATCAAGTCATGGATTCTTTCTGAATGGAATGGTTTCTCTCTGCTTCCACCATCGTTTTAAATTCAGAGTTGTCCTTCTCATTGACTGGTTATCAGCCAAGGTCAGAAAGCTCGGTTTGTCTTGCTATTTTATCCATATATGTGTGTGTGTGTGTGTGTGTGTGGAGAAGAGATGAATTCATGGCTTTTGAATGTAACAGATTTGACAGAGATATGAACTTGACTTGCCAATTCCATTTTTTGTTCTCATAACTCTTATTTCACCTATGCATACCATATTATCTTCAAGTGCAATTAGTTTTGACTTTAAGCAAAACACTCACAATAACTTGTGGTACTTCATTCTTTTTTTTCTCTTGCTGCATCTTTTCATTCTGAAGTTTCTCATCTTCTTCCTTCCGTTGTTTTTCAGCAGCTTTTCTCTTCTCTTCAATTTGCCTTCTCATTTCTGCCTCGGCTTTCTTTTCCTGAAAAGAAACATTTCTAAATGAATCAAGCAATAAAATTACTTTCAAAATTTTACCCATGTACATGCACTGATAGTGATTGCATTTAACAAATTATATGTAAAAAAAGTTCTGTCTATGATAACAAAAATGACATTGTTACATTATCTTTGACCAAAGAAGAAGAAATGGAAAGAAAAGGAATAGGGAGAGAAAAATTATGAAAATGACAAATAACCATGACATTTGACACATGTGCACACACATACATACATATATACATACATACATAAAGAGAAAAAAAGAATTAACTTAACATCAATAACTTGCTAGGGTTAACAAAATCGCATTGTCAGTTCTCTTTGCAACTTTATTAAGTTCAACAAAACTTGACATTAGTTTTATAACTTCTACTTTAATAAAGATATTTTGTAAAGTCACAGATACAAGTAATATTACGCCTAAAAACAATAGAACATCAGACACTTATTCTTATCTGACTCTACACTCTTTAATCACTCTATATATTCTCCATGTCATGTGATCCCAGCAGCAGAGTACCACTAATTACTTGAGAATGAAGTTGACTGTATTTACTCACTGGCGATCTGTGCTCGAATGCAAGTGTTGGCCGTGACACATTATTCCTATATGACAAATTAGAACATAAATTAATTTTTAACTTAGTATAAAGATAAGAAAAGTGAAAAAATCTGCAGTCAATTGCTGAAACCACCTGATGAGTGAACCAAATGATTACAAAAAAGGTTTGTCTACTAAACTCTGGAGTCAAGGTACTGAATATAACATCAATCAGCCAAGTGACAAATCTTATTTTTATGAATTATATATGCTGAAAATATAGTTTTATGGTATATATACTATATGAATAACTGTACTCAATATGAATGTTAGGGTGCATAAATATAAGAGTGAACACTAAGTGACAACAGTTTGTTTCATGCCTGAATATCATTATCAGTATATATATATATATATATATATATATATATATATTCATATAGATAGGTGTGAGTTTGTAACCCTGGGTTTCACGCTTTTGCGATCGTCAGACAAACTGATTAATTCTTTTTAAAAAAAATTGGTTATATTTGTGTATTTTTGTGGAAGTGGGGGAAAAAAATCTGTCATCACGACAAACGCAGACATACACATATATACATTTATACACCCATCAACACATGCAAGGGGACACACACACACACACACGTACGTACGTTTGGTCACTGAGGCTTGCATAAACATACACATGCGAATCGTGTGTGGTTTGGTATATATATGTATATGTGTGCTGTTGCACACATACACACTCATTCGGTTGGCATATTCAAATGGTGTGTAGCGATGTCAACGCGCGAATAGTTGTCGATTTCTCGTACGTACACGTCACGACAGATGCAGACATACACACACACACATATATATATATATATAAACATTTGTACACCCATCAACGCGCGCAAGGAAAAAAATAGTAAACGCTCTAAAATCCATTGGATTCAAAATAGAAATAAAAGCAGGTATAAAAACAGTAAACTTCTTAGATGTCACCCTCAACTTGGAAAAAAACACATATGAACCATACAGAAAAGATAATGACGATCCAACTTCCATACACACATCCTCCAACCACCCACAATCAAACATCAAACAAATACCCATATCAATCAGCCACAGACTATCTGAAAATTCATCTAACATACAGATTGTCAATAACAGAAGAACACCATACGACGAAGCACTAAAGAAATGTGGATACAAACAACAACTACAATATACAACTCCGCAACAAAAAAGCAAAAACAGAAAAAGAAATATCATCTGGTTCAATCCACCATACAACAAAGCCGTCAAAATAAACATAAGTAAGACATTCCTGAATTTATTCGAAAAACACTTCCCGGTGACAAACCGATTAGCAAAAATATTCAACAAAAACAACAACAAAATTAGTTACAGCTGCACAAAAAATATTACACAAATAATAAAAAGCCACAACAAAAAATTAACAAACTACAATAATGCAATCGAAGAAACTCAATGCAACTGCAGAAACGGAACTACATGCCCACTCCAGAGAAATTGCCAGCAAACAAATATAGTATATAAAGCCAAGGTAAGTGCAAACAACAACACAATGTACGACATCGGTGCCACTGAGGGACCATTTAAGAAAAGAAATAACAACCACAATCTTTCATTCTCCAACAGAAAATACTTGAACAGCCCTACACTATCAACATACGTATGGTGTCTAAAAGACAGAAATATTTCACCAACAATAAGCTGGGAAATACTGAAAAAATCACCTGCTTACAACAACATTACAAAAAAATGCCTACTTTGTCTACATGAGAAAGTAGCAATTATATCACATACCCCACAAAAGAACTTACTAAACACGAAATCAGAACTAATTTCCAAATGCAGACATGAAAATAAATACCTATTATCACAATTTATACCAAACAGATAAAAAAAAAAAAAAAAATCACACGTCTCTGCCATAGTAAAATTAATAATTAATAAACACTAACAAGCACTACAAATTAGAATTTCCACCATGTGGAAATTCTATACACAACCACAAAAATTCCATACGCAACCACAAAAAATGATAAAACAAGCCAATAACTGACTTTAAAACAAAAATAACAATACAGCCTTAAATAAAATAATAGCAATTCTTACCTACCATAGTTTCACACAGAACCCATCAAAAGTACATATGTACATACGAGAAATCGACAACTATTCGCGCGTTAACATCGCTACACACCATTTGAATATGCCAACCGAATGAGTGTGTATGTGTGCAACAGCACACATATACATATATATACCAAACCCCGCACGATTCGCATGTGTATGTTTATGCAAGCCTTAGTGACCGAATGCGCGTACGTGTGTGTGTGTGTGTCCTTGCGCACATTGATGGGTGTATAAATGTATATATGTGTATGTCTGCGTCTGTCATGACGACAGATTTTTTTCCCCCACTTCCACAAAAATACACAAATATAACCAATTTTTTAAAAAAATTAATCAGTTTGTCTGACGATCGCAAAAGCGTGAAACCCAGGGTTACAAACTCACACCTATCTATATGAATATGTTTGCTCTATCACTGATATTGAGCGCTTTTAAATAAGTACCACGCATATATAATATGTAAACAATATAATATATATAACAAATTACATATATATATATATATATATATATATATATTGATATTTATAATTATATACATACACTTTATTTTAAAACTGATAACATAAATATGTTATAATAGCACAACAAAAATAACTATTTTGTTTTGACACTTCTTGTGTCTCATCAAGTGATGGTGCTGATTTCAAGTTGAAGAGTTTTAAAAGGTTCAAAAGTAGCCATTGTTACATAGTCTGTGATGACCAATCAAAATACAGGTAATTTCTGATTTGAAGAACAGACTGAAAACAATTTATTGTGGGAATTAATGTTAATGTTTGATTAAAATAGAGATCAGTATTACTAATCGACTATAAAACTTTTGCTGCTTACTTTATCTTCTGAATTTAGTCTTGCATGTATCTAATATAAGTAGTGTTCATAGAAGTTTCAAAACCTGGCTCTAAATCTAACCAATAAATTGACATGTTGCTAAAAACAAAAGTTAAAAAATTTGTGTGTGTGTATATGTGTATGTATATTTATGGGTATATGTATGTATGTATGTACGTATGCATGTACATATTTGTCTGTCTGTCCATATGAGGGTATCTATATATTTGTATATATGTGTGTCTATCTCTCTTCCCCGTTGTTGAAATTTTATTTGTCCGTTCATTTGGTCGTTTTTTTCTTTCTCTCCTTTTCTCGCTAAGGCCGTTGGGAAATTGAAATGTCTTTGCGGTACCACGTGTCACGTATCTCACCTCTGATTGGTTAGCTCCTTCTGATAGAATTTCAAGGAGCGGGAACTCTCAGTTTTTTATTTTCGTCAACTTGAGCAGTCCTAAAAATTTTAGCTCCGTCAGACCAAAGACGTAAAAAGAAGTCTGAATTTATTTGTGGGTTTGAAAAGCTCGCAAAAGAAGAAAAGAAATGAATTCCTTCTGATGAACAGAGGAGAAACAAGATTCAATGATATTTCTTCCAGAGGAAGAAAGAGAGTTTATTTCCCTAAAAAGGACCGTTTCTCCTGTTTGTTATTAACCCACGTGGTGGAAAAAAAAAAGTTTAAACGTCACTTCTTCCAGAGGAAGAAAGAAATTTCATTTTACGAAAAGACACTTCTTCCAGAGGAAGAAAGAAAATTTATTTTAAGAAAAGATACTTCTTCCAGAGGAAGAAAGAAAGAAATTTTATTTTACGAAAAGATACTTATTCCAGAGGAAGAAAGAAATTTTACTTTTCAGAAAAGGGATACAGTTTCCCAGGTCAGCCCACAACCAACAAGGGTTGAAGAAGAGACTTAACAAAAAAAAACAACAAAAAAGCAAACACTTTTTTCCAGGCTCGAGACAAGTAACGAACTACGAACACTGTACCTAACAAGGTAAACTGAGAAAGACTTTAATTTTTTTTTCCTCTTCTTGTGGTACCAAGGCTATAACTTAGCCTTTGCTAACGGACCTGTTTTGCAGTCAGCACACAACTCCTCTCTGTGCTTAAAAAAGCAGTA
Organism: Ascarosepion bandense; assembly: GCA_037127315.1. Lineage (NCBI taxonomy): Eukaryota > Metazoa > Mollusca > Cephalopoda > Sepiida > Sepiidae > Ascarosepion > Ascarosepion bandense. The sequence continues at coordinate 138,653 of JBBBDQ010029489.1, forward strand.
AATTCCTTTAATTTGAACCCCTTGTATTGTATTGAACTTCGTTTTGTATTTTTTATTTCCTTTATCCCTTTGTTCACAGCAGACTAAACCTAATGCTTAGATAAACTTAGAATTTCAAATTCATAGTCACTAACATTACTTTGTAATAAATCTTTTGAAAATAAATTTTAATTTTTATTGTAAAGTGAAACTAATAGTCAGTAATACTGCTCTCTATTTTAATCAAACATTAACATTAATACCCCAATAAATTGTTTTAGAGTTTGTTCTTATGTTCTTCAAATTAGAAATTGTATTTTGATTGGTCCCTACAGACTATGTAACAATGTCTCCCGATTGGTCCCTACAGACTATGTAACAATGTCTTTCTGATTGAGGGAGTTTGGCTAGTTTTGAAGCTTTTAAAACTCTTCAACTCAAAATCAGCACCATCACTTGATAAGACACAAGAAGTGCCGAAACAAAATAGCTACTTTTGTAGTGATATTATAACTTATTTATGCTATAAATTTTAAATAAATAGTATTTGCTCTACTTTGTATTGAGCACTTTTTTAAGAATGGTGTTTTTTGGATATGGAATTTTATTTCATCCATACTTACCCTATACTTGTGTGTGTGTGTGTGTGTATATATATATATAGAGAGAGAGGGGGAGGGGGGAGTTATGGGTATTAATAAATACACACGCACATATATAAATATTTTCCTGGTTTTAATAAAACAGGTCTCAATATAATATAACAGAGCTATTAAGTATATATTAATAAATATACATATTATCCTACATCTATAGCACAGCTCGAAGTTTCATGTAACTATGCAATCACCAAGTAGATATTATGAACTGACTATTCTGGAATTTTAATTTTTGCTTCTTGCATTGTTCATGGAAGTTATATATTATAATGCTGGGATGTTATTTTTAATTTATTAAATGCATAATTTAATTTGGTTTAGACTGAAACTTAAACAGGAAACTGAAAAGTAAAATCATAAAAGTAAAATAAATTTTTAGGGCAGAGGTTAACTTTATGTTAGTCTAGGCCAAGGGAGGTTACTTGTGGTTCTTATTTTCAGAGAAAACAAAGGCATAAAAAAATAATAAATAAATAAATAATAATAATTATAAAATAAAAAAATAATTTTAAAGAATTATTAAAAACATTTTTTAAGAATTAAAAATGAATTAAAAGATTTTAAATTAAATTTGTTTTAAATTAAAAAACATTTAAAACAATTTTTAAAAATTATTTTAAAAAAATGCTAATCTGAGTCTAAGTATTTGAGCAGATATTTATGTTTTATGTTTGCATGTGGTCATCAATTCACTTCTGTTTAGTAAATTAGAATTTATTTAAGTGTTTTAAGATAACAAGTTTTTCTAAAAGGCATAAGTTACATCTATTCCATTATAAGATTTGGTTTTTGCAATGATATTTCTGGTAATAATTGAGTTTTTTGTTGTTTTTTAATTGCCAGAGAATGCTTTTACTATACTTGCTATTATTTAAAGTCATTTTATGATTAAAATATCGGTATTTCCATTGGTTTTCAGTAGAGCCAAAATAAAATGTAACATCACCATCGGAATGGATGCTGGCTCAGTAAATTATACTTTCAGTCATGCACTGGCCATTTCGGGAGCAGGTCTTATTTTTTTGGCAGTTACAATTATTTTTTAGTAGAATTACTATTATCTTGCAGGTTGGACATGTTTATTTAATATCATATTGAGAGAATCACACACACACATACTTTTATTGTTCTTGATGAAACAAATACACAATATTTATTCATTTATACAAAAAATTTGTTACTGCTTTTGCAGTGCATATAAAAAAAGTATTAGTTATAAATTCTCGTGAAATCTGAAGAAACCTTTTCTTTCATAAAGAATAACTTTGAAGAGACATATAAATATTTACTTTTTTATTTAAGCATTACAATCAATTTTTCATGTAAAAAATGACATACAATTTTCCTAATGCAAAAAAGAAGACTAGAATGCTTAAAAATTAAAGACATTAACATGCCTAGAAAAATAAAAACAGAAACCAAATAGCAACAATTGAAAGAAAAGAGGAAAATAGGCTAAGGAATGAGTGTAAAGTGGAGGAGAAAAAAATGACCAAAAAAACAAATAATCATGACACCTTACATATACATCTGTGCATGAGCACACACACACACACACACACACACACACTATGAAAAAAAAAACTTGCACCAATATATATATAGAAAAGAAACATCAAGAAATATAAGCAGTCAATTGCCGATACCCCTGATGAGTGGACAGGTAGGTCTTTTTACAAAACTCTGAAGGTAACATCAATCAGTTAAGTGAAAAATCTATTAATTATATATATATATATATATATATCTATCATTTCACTCCAAGCAAGGCAAGACAGCCAGTGGTGCACATGGGTTGCATGGGGTTACAGTAAAAAAAAAAAAAAAACAAAGTACAGGGAATGTCAAAGAAAAGATAAAAGAAGGATGGGAATCAAGGAGAGAGATGATGGCAATTTGACATTGCATTTAAACTTTTGGAGATTGTAGCTATCAGGGAAGCAAGTAAACAGAAGGGAATTCCATAAACAGGAAGTGTGAGAAAAGAAACTGTTATAGTAGAAGCGGTGATTAAATTTAACTATTTCAAGAGTAAAAGGGTGGGACCTTAATACCAATCTAGTAGCACAAGTAAATACATGTGAGAAAAAAGTTGTCAGAGCAGTTGCTATGAAAATACTTGTACAAAAGACAGAGGGAAGCCACATAATGTGGTGAGAAAGTGACTGAAGGTGGGCTGCCAAGTCAGATTCGATTATATTGCAGATCCTCCTTTGGATTTTGTTGAGAACCTCAAGATGACTAGCAAGAATACCCAACTAGATATGGCAACAGTATTCAATACACAGACAAATAGTAGATTTATAAATGTGCAAAATGGATTCTGACATGAAACACTTCCTGGTCCAACACAGTAATCCAACCTTCCTAGAAGTAAATGCACCTATGAATTTGATGTAGTCATTCCATTTGAAGTTGGTTGAGAGAGTGAGGCGAAGGAGGCACAGTGTGTTGCTTTCTAAGCAACAAGCGTTATCTATTCAGATGGTAAGTAAGAAAGTTTCTCTATGGTGGTTAAAGGAGAGCAGCTTTGTTTTGGATGCATTAAAATTTACAAGCTGTTTCCTACCCCATTCAATCACAGATTGAAGGTCTTTTTGAAAGGCTGCAGCCAAGCATATTTTGTCAGCCTTGGCAGATTTTCTATTGAGACAGGCATAAATGATGGTGTCATCAGCATAGATGCCTACTTGTGAAATGATTACATCAGGAAGATCATTGAGGATCAGAAAAAAATGTAGGACCTAGAATAGAGCCTTGAGAGATGCTCACATTCCTATGAAAGGATCTGTCTGCGTATATATATATATATATATATATATATATATATATATATATATAAAGAGATTAAAGACTGGTAACTAAATAATCATGAAAGCTATTATTAATCCATCTACTTAATCTTCATACCATTTAATGTTCAAGCCTTAGGAATTTAAAAAGGGAATTCTTCTTTTTTATTTATACAGGGAATTAAATATTAATGCATATTTCACTTTTTTTTTTCTTCCAAGTCCAAGTCTAAAGAAAGTTTAATAAAAAATGAAAAATCTTACTTCTTCAAGTTTGGCTTTTTTCTTTTTTTCTTCTTCTTCAAATTCAGCCTGCATTTTCTTTCTCTCTTCTTCTAAGCGTTTATTCACTTTCTCTTCTTCTAATCTTTCTCTCTCAGCCTCAGCCAGTTTTTGTTTTCTTTTATCAATCATCTGTAGAAATAATTGTGGTTTGTTATTAAATAATTATTAAATTAAATTATCATTATTATTAAATTTATTAATTATTATATTGGAAATGATCTTTGGTTATTAAAATTCATTTCTCCAGAAAATTTTCATACAGTTATTTCCTTTGTAACTCTGAATACATTTCATTTAAATATTCAGCAATGTTTACCCTATATACTCATGTATAAGCCAACTTTATGTTAGTGACTCCTAAATATTTTGCATAAATTTTACTTGCAACCAGTCACTAAAAATACATGATTTTTTTACCTCTTCAAAAAAAAAAAAAGAACAAAACAAAAAAAAAAAAAACATGTGAATTGTAGGGCCCCTATTTTTTTCCATAAAAAATGATCCCAAAAACCTGCACTATACTTGCGTATATAGGGTATATCAAATTGTGAAAAACAAAAACAAATATTTGGAGAATTAAGCCAGGTTTTGGAATTCAAATAATGATAATAGTAGCAGTAGTAGAATGAATATTATCATTATTATAAGCACAAGCAAGTAAGGAGAGCTTTTAAAAAAAAACATGTTTATCCTTATTTGGGGTCAGCTTAAAACATTCAACGGATGTGCAGCTGGTATTATGGTTAACACCTTCCAATTGGTGAGCAGAGTTCAAATTCCAGTCAAGTTCCTTATATTCACTTTTTCACAAATATGAATTAATCCCGTCTCTTCACCAGCTATGGGTTAAATAACAGGGCAGACTAGGTTCACTAGCTATAGTTGGCAATCAGTCTAGGTGAAGAACAACCCTAAATTCAAAAGTGTATGTAGGCCTGATAAAGTATATATAAAATCATTAAAAGTATTATGGTGTTCATAATGACTATGATCTTGACAGCAGTCAGCGAGGTAGGAAGATAGGTAAGAAAACGTTTGCAGCACCCCTTCATAATAATACAAATAAAATTTTGAATCTTTCTCATAAGTAGCTGAAATGATAACAAAAGTTTTATCAGATTATAGAATATTTAATTTACATCTTCTTGACTTTATATTCATCAAGTAATTATATAAAAGATAATCATCGGAGAAATCGAAATGGTAGGCTTAAAAATCTAATTTGTTATTATCAAGTGAATTTCTAAGCACATTCAAATTTTATTATTAAAATTTCCAAAGAACCTGTTTTTGAAGTTCTTCTCTGTATTTATCCATCGCAGTCTTTTGAGCATCTGTCTGAAAATTGATGAATGTCCACAGTGAAAAAAATTTCAATAAAATCACAAATAAAAGACATTTATAAATCAACAGAAATCTCTAAAATAAATAAATTATAAATTTAAAATAAAAATAATTATTTTATTTAGGCCAGCACTATATAAAAAAAGCATCCTATTTACAGAGTTCCAATCTGATAACAACCTATCTTTGATTTCTTAATGTGTAGGGTTTGTCTCATTATTGTATTGTATTGTATTGTATTCAGTCATATTTGTCTGTCCATGGTCAAGATATCTCAAGACCCACTCAATGGATTTGGATTAAATTTACAGAGAAGACTGACTTCATGACTGGCAGAAATTGATTAAATTTTTGGTTATTTTTCTTTTTTTTTTTTTTACTAATACTTTATTGTACGTTTTACATGCCAAATACTGAATTACCTCACCTAGATTGCATTACATCATTACATTTTCTGAGCACAATATTTTTTCTATGAAAATATTATTACTTATAATATAAATTTAATATTTATTATCCAAAATAAAAAAAGCGCAAGTTCTTGCAGTTATTTTCATTTTCATAATCATTTTTTGCTAATTGCTAAGATGATGTTGGTATTGCCTTGGCAAAGGTTTGCAGTCTTTGCTTTAATTTGTATATTGTTCTTTTTTTCTGCAATTAGATGAGTTGTAACAAGATTTTTCTTTTCACATTTTAGAAAAAACATTATATCATTAAATATATATAAAAATAATAATGTGGAAATATCTAAGTAGAAATTTTTTTCAACAATTTTCAGATTATTTAACATGTTTTTGATTTAATCAAGTATACATTTGCTACTTTAAATATCAGGTCATTTTTGGATATAAAAACTGATAGGGCAGATTTTAGTATGTTGAACAAGCAGTTTCCCTTGTGTTGTAAGTTTATTAAACTGAATCTATTTCTTTACTCAAAATTTTGTTTTTGGCTTTTGATTGTTACCACAGAGCATTTCAGCCAATCTACAGTATTCTTTGGGCATATAAGTCATAAAGAAAAAGAGCAGCCTCTTTTCTTCAGGGACCAATGGCAGACACAAAAGAAATAACAGCTAATATATCAACAACCACTAATCTTTAAAAACAAAAGAAAAATTTTCACTTTCCTTATGGGTTGTACATCTGAAGAACATTGTAGAACAGATTGGCTGAAATGCTGTCTTATTTACAAAAACTACAAGAGTTCAATTTTTTGAACAACTCATGGAATGATAATGGCTCTTTTCAAAGTTATAGAAGGATTGTTTACAATGTATTTATCTAGTAACATAATTTCCAATGCATTTCTATAGTAACATTACTTACAATGTACAATACAATTCCTTTAATCTGGCATTCAATGATCAGGTACTTTTTGAATCAGCCACTATTAGTTCATTGAGTGGCTATGTGGACAGTATCACATTGTTTACAACTGTTTAGGATTGGGTTTCTAGGCCATTCTAGAGTCTACTTTAACTCTATACTCTTAATATCTCTGCCTGAACTCTGAAATTTTATTTGCTAATTAAAATCCTGACCTCTTCAAGCCGAGAATTAGCTGTCTATCTTTCCTGTTATTTTGCCTTTTCTTATGCTCTACCATGAGTGACCCTTAAACCTTGTATTGGAGAAACATTAGTAAAAAAAAAAAAAAATCTCTCCATAGCAGCTGACAACAGCAGAGTATTTTGGTAAAACATCCTTGTTAATTTCTTATATATAGCTGCATATTTTACCCAATTCAGGATGTCACTCAAGAGAGCAGATAGTGTAGATGATGCTATCAGAGGTAAGAAGTGTAAGCATTAATATTTATTTGTGCTTGGAAAGGTGGGGTTACTGCATGAAACAATAAAACCCATGTTTGGAAGCATTAATTATTGTTTTATTTCCTGTTTTAAGCTTTGTTCTACACTTGATAACACAGCAGAATATATGTGGAATGAACTGGCAGATACACTGGATTTACATCAAGGTTTTTTGCGAGTGATTTTGGTCATTTAACAATTTCTGTGGTCCAGCAGTGGCCAGGTCCCAAGGTGCTGGTTTAAAGGAGTCAAACTGTATTTCTCTAGTAACATTATTCTCAATGCATTTCTATAGTAACATTATTCTTAATGCTTTTCTATAGTAACATTATTCTCAATGCATTTCTATAGTAATATTTTTCCCAATGCATTCCTATAACAACATTATTTCCAATGCAATTCTATAGTAACATTATTTCCAATGCATTTCTCTCATAATATCATTTGCAGTGAGTTAGTTCAGTAGTCTGAACAACTGTTGAAATGAATCATTTCAGTGTTATAAGGGATGTATACCTTAGGTTGTCCAAATATGCCATGACCACCTCGAGCATGGGTAGGTTCTTCATTTAGGTCTGGTAGTGTTGCCAAAAAATTATCCGGATGAAGTTGCTGACCTTGTTGAATATTGGAAGCAGCAGGTGACACATTCTGATCAAGTGAAGCTAACTGGACTTCATTTTGTTTTATTTGATAAAGATTTGCTAATAAAAGACATTACAGTGAAAACAAAGAAAATAGTCAATAACAATAACAGTTCATACAGTTTATAATTTCTTTCAGATATAATATAGTCTTCTATTATAATTTCAAAAAATACTATTATTGAATTCAATCAACACAATGACATATTATGAGAATGATCATTAATAATATTTGGTTAATATGAGTTACCAGTGAATTAAGTGCATTGACAATGAAAAAGATTATATTAAAAAATAAATGTATGTGCAAATATTTATTGTTTGATAAATGCTTTTTAATCATTAGGTTATGGACTTATTAATGTACCAACATATGGGATTAATATTCAACACTGAATTAAGTGCATTGACAAGGAAAGAGATAATGTTAAAAAATAAATATTTGTATGTTGTGCAAATATTTGTCATTTGATAAATGATTTTTTCATTTGAATCTGGAGTTATTGATATACCAAGGTGTGACACGATAACTAGGCATATATGTATTTTATTATAATAGATTAAAATAGAAAATAGATTAGAATAGAAAATAGTTTAAAAACTTATCTAACAAAAGTGAAAAAGAAGAGGAAAAAAATAAATAAATAAACGCTTTTTCTTTTATGAGGAAAATTGTCCCCCGGTAAATGTTTGACTCAGTGATTTAATGAGATAATTTCAGCAGGTGGGTTTTCAATGACCCGGTCAAAGGCTGTCCTTTACTGTATCTTGACCACACATTAAGCCTTTTCCGGCGGAAGCCTTATTAAGATAAAAAAAAGATAACTGAAATTTCAGACTTACAGTTGCCGGTGTTTGTCACCGGTGGTCTAGAGCATTTCCGGATTTCCGGGTTTCCGGTCAATTTTAGATAAATTCAGGTATACTTTCCGAGTCAAAAAGTTAGAGAGAAGTTAAGGAGAAGGGGAGTCCGCTGGGTGCGAGCTTGAAGTAAGATTCTCCGTTCGTCTTGTTTTGTTCAGTTTGGATTTGTTGATCTCCATTAATTAGAGTTAGAGCTGTGTGTCACATTCACCTGCCCCAATCGACAAGGCTAACTCTAAACGAATAAAGCATCCTTTACAACTCATCCAAATTGTGGAAGTTCGTTCCTTATAGTCAATCTTGTACCCCCAGCTGTCTGGCCGACATTTTCTACAAATTTCCGGCAACATCACAGCGTGGAGAACGGCCACCGGAGAAAATTGTTCGGGACGGACGTTGGGGTGTTACAAAGGAATGAGATTAATATTCATCACTGAATTTTAGTGCATTAAAAAGTAAAGAGATTATGCTGAGAAATAAATATTTGTATGTGCAATACTTGTATGTGGAGAAAATATTTTTTATTTAATAATTTTTTTTTATCATTAGGCTACAGACTTATTGAGGTACCTATGTATAAGATTAATATTCGCTACTGGATTAAGTGCATTAACAAAGAAGGAGTTTATGTTGGAAAATAAACATTTGTATGTTGTGTAAATATTTGTTGTTTAATAAATGTTTTTTTATTATTATTAGACTTCATGTCTATTGATGTACCTACATAATTATTGAATGAACTGCATTGTCAAGGAAGAAGATTACGTTGAAAAATAAATATTTGAGTGTAATATTTGTATCTTTTGTAAATAGTTTTGTGTAATAAATGTTTTATTTGTCTATTAGGCTAGACATGTTGACAAACCTCTGTATATAAATCTTATAATGGGCTCTTGACAAAATCCAAAAAAGATCCTGTAATGTAATTGATTTCTACCTGGCATTTTGACTTCAGTCATTTTCTTACTGACATGGTGTGATTTTCTTCTGTCAGTTCTACAAATACTGCTATGGCAACTGATCTGATGAGTTTTTTTCTATTGTATCCTGACTACATGAATTCCAGTGTACTACTAGACTGGCATCTAGGTCCCACCTGTTTACTGTTGAAATAGCTAAATGCAACTGTTACTTATACTTCAACAATTTCTTTTCTCACACTTCCTGCCTGTGGAACTCCCTTCCATTTACTTGCTTTATTTAATTGCTAACTACAATCTTAAAAAATGTAAATCCAACGTCAGTTGCCATCTTCTGTCTTTTTGAATCCTGTTCATCTTTTATCCAATCTTCAATATTCCCTAATGTTCAGTCTTCTTTTTTACTTTCACACCCTGTAATCCCCTGCATATTAGTAGCATTTCCACCTTGCTTGAAGGGAAATGATTAGACAAAAAAAAGACAATAACAATGGATTTTTCATGGCTACTAAAAACAAAAATCATGTTTATTTTGTGTTACTATAACTTGGATATCAATGCATGAATAAACTTAAATATTATTAGTAAATAACATTTGTAATTGCAGTCATAAGTTGTGAATGAGAAGATATGCTTTATTGAATATTTTAAAAACCCAACTGATATCCAATAAATTGTCACCTTTCTGGTAATCTTCATAAGCTATCACTGGTTTTTGGCAGTAACTCATTTTAAAGAATCATTTCTAAATGCCTATCTATTTTGTACTAGCAGTATAGTCCAGCGTTGCTCAGGTGTAATGAAAGCTTTAAAACTAATCCATGGTCATGGAGCTCAGACTCTTTGGATGGTGGCACGAAAGACTAAAAAGCAATAGTTGTTTCCAGTTAAAGCAAAACCGTAGACTGAAAGAAAAATGAATGGATATAAGTCAAATTTTGATTTCCTGGTATCGATATCAAATAAGTTTTTTTGTCGTAAACTGAATTTTGAAGGCTAAATAAGTCCTCTGAGTAAATGGTATCATGGCTGAGACTAAGAACTACAATTATACCTACTTAGAGCCAAACCCAAAGCAAAAACTAAAATAAAAGAGCTGAAAAACTGATTTTGATCAGACCCGGTAGGATATCAGGGTATCAGTTTCCAATATTGGAGTCTAAAAAGTCATCCAAGGATAGAACTACAACCTTGAAACTTCTGAATATTGTTTCTTATGTCTTTGTCTATGAGTGTATCAAATTTGATTGAAATCAGACCAATCCTTCTATAGCCCAATTTTTTCGATTATCGATTTTCGATATTTATCGGGGGTACCTCGACACAAAACCTAGCTAAGAACACTCGCAGATGCTTATAGTACAACTGTGTAAATTTTCAAGAAAATCGGTTCAGCCGTTTCGGAGTCTATAGGTAATGGATACACACACACACAGACAAAGTTCCATTTATAAATAAGTTTAGATTTTATTGTATCAACCAATGAAGCCAGATTTACAAAAAACATTTACATTTATTTTTTTAATTTTTTATAAACATTAAACTTTATATTTGCTTAAAAAAAATGTTCAGCTGTTGCAATATAGACATCAGATACATAGTGGAGTTAAAGATTAGCTTAATTTCTACATAAATTGAGTTTACTATGAGTATCTCAAGACAAATGCAAACATTATTTTACTTTTTCCAATCTGTTGGAACAAAACTAATTTGCTTTTCTCAAATAAGTTTTTTACTTTTCTCCCACAAGTAACAAATAAGGTGTGCCTTGATGGTCTTACTAAAAAGTAAAAAAAAGTCTCTTAATAAAAAAATAGCTTAACAAACTAATTCTTATACCAGGTTCAATTTCAGCGCGCGCACACACACACATACACACACACTTGCTTCTAGCTCAGATCTGAGATATATTCACTTGTCTTTTAAACAATAGGGTATGGCTGGCAACATTTGAGGAAAATGCTCCAAAATCTTTGTTAGGTAAAATTATTATTCCTAATACAATGTGGTATAATTAAAACAATAAAGATAAAAAATAAATGCAATAAAGAGGCAGAATGAGATAGAATAAGTTAAACATGCATTGGACATCAATATTTAAATTTGAAGATTAAGCATCTCTATATCTTTGATGTGTCAATGGAAACTATAACTGGTGTTTGTTGTAATTTTCCTCAAACCTTTCTCCTAGGTTAAATATAAGATCTGATCAAAAAGTATTGGGATTGGTGCTATAAAAAAGAAATTACAATATATATCAATTTGGCATTTAATCTCTTTCGAAGTAGCCTCCTATGAAGTCACACACTTTATCCACCATTGTTCAGATTGATGGATGCATTTCTGGAACTCTTATTTTGGGATAGTGAGCAGCTGCCTCGTTGCATTCTCTTGGATTTCCTCGATGTCTTGAAATCTTGTCCTTTTCAGATGGGATTTGATTTTTGAAAAGGAAAAAGTCACAAGGGACAATGTCTAGAAAATATGGTGGTTGTCAGACCTGGGGAATATTGTACTTGGCCAAAAACTGCTGCACAAGCCATGGTCACTGATGGAACATTTGTGATGTGGTGAGACAACCACACTCTACACACTTTCCTTCCAAGCACTGTTATAAACAACAGAAGTGAGTGAGAATCTTATAACTTAGTGTACATGTGTGACAAAGTTTAAGATTAATCTGTGCCAAGTGGCTTCACTCTGTGTACTTTAGCTGTTACTATAGCAACAGACCTGATACATTTTAATCAGATTTCGCATAAGACTGATTCCATCAGTAAAATTGTTATTAGCCTGTAGAAGTTCCTTCTCAGAATAAAACGCATGACTAATAAGTGTTTGCATGTTATCATTCACTTAATCTATATATCAATTAAAAGAAAGAAAATGTGCTCTTTAATGTTTTTGGTAATAGAAACTATATGAAGAAAACGTGCTTTAAGATAAAGCCATAGTAAATCTAAAACTGTACAATGTCACAGTGTAAGGTTCCTTTTATACATGAAAATGCCAGATTCCTTATTTAGTATGGACAGAGCGAGAAGGATAATCAACCATATAAAAATAACTGCATTCCATACATTTGTTCCAGCACAAGACTACACTAGGCCATTTAAGAGACTCAGTAAAGAGAATGAGGAGTAAAGAAATGTCCTAAAAGTAAAATAAATCTATACCATTACCAATGATACTGATGAAAAAGAAAAGTGAAAAATTTTTAATGTACAAAGCAAAAGCAACATGAAGTTTCTTTGATGAATTTATGTTCTCAGTAGAAGCCCAAAATAAAAATAAAATCTTTAAAATAATTAATAAATTTCTGTAAATCTTTATGTAAAAAAGGAATGACCCGTTGGACTTCTAAGCCAATCACGTTTCCATATGAATATTTGTACATTAAATGAAATATTTTTGTCCACTTCTTTGATTGCTTACATCAAAGAAGTGGACAAAAATATTTCATTTAATGTAACATACAATATGTTAAACTGAACAACTTCTATTTTAATACACAACTTCAAGTTCTGTATAACTATTTTGATAAAAGTTTCGCAACTGAATCCTGATATTTCCAAAATATTCTGGTGAAACCCCTTTTTGTTCCTAATGTACTAGAGGAAACAGTTGTTGTTATTAAGTTCTCTGACACTCCTATTTTCTGCCTTAGTTTTGAACATTAGACAACACAACTAGAAACAGCAACCTAACATAACTTACAAACATCTGCATAATTACTAAACTACTGTTAATTGATCAAGATACACTTTAGTCATATATTTGTTTATAGATATACAAAATTATGAATGGTAAAATAATAAAATGTGGTAAATTAAACTGTTTCATTGCACTGTCATGTAGTGTGATCCAGTATTCAAAATAATTATAATTTACAAAAATACTCCAATTAACCAACCTAAGATTTGGTGGGAAAAAAAGCCTCCATCAACAAATTACAGCACACAAGAAACAGTGGAAATATTGATGGCTTGCATGTCAAAACATTGCATAAATTATAAAACTAACTGTGGTTTTTGAAGTAGACAATTATTTTATTACTACAGTTGGATTTGGTGAAATGAAGGTTAAAAGTCAAAATTTGTGTATGGCACTGATTTAAGTCACCAAACTGAGTTGCTTCCCTTAGTAACTAGAGTCTTTTTGGCATTTGTTTTAAGCTATTATGTGCATTGCACATGCCTTTATACTTAGTTGTGACTTTGAACCATAAGATTATTATTACTGTGATAATGTCTTAGTTGGTTATTTTCTTTTTATTAGTAATGGATGCTTGACTGAATTTAAGCAATTTTTGTATAAAATTGATTTTCAAATCTAGTCAATCAAGAGAATTAATCATTTAAATAACATACCTAGTATATTTCCACTGGCATCTTTAAGAGGTGCTCCTCCTCCACCTCGTCCAAATGGATTATACTGTTTATTTTCTTCTTCAAGCCGTTTGTCATACCTGATATAAAAAGAGAGAATAAAAGTAAAACCTATTTTTATGAGATAAACAGAACATCTCTGACAATTATAAGCTTATATTTACAAGATGTGCAAGTCAATAATATAATGCTAAAGTTAGCTATTGTATTTGATTATTTGGAGGCTAAAGAAATTTTATACATAAAAAAAATTGGCAATGTTTTATCTTTGTGCCTGCAAAAAAATGTGTCAAAATGATAGTTATTCCCTTGACACCATTCTTACACCATTCATTTTACACCCTTAGCAGTATTTGTTTTAAAAAGTAATGATTAGAATTTATTAAAACCCAAACATATGAAAGCAGATTTATACATTTGTTTTATTTTTGAGAATTAATAACAAAGATATTAACCACTATTTACTTATTAGATTGCTTATTTACAAGAATAATTTTATGTTTACAAGATTAAAAAATATGTTAACCAACTATAATGAAACTAAACATTCTTTTAATTTTAGATATTAGGCAAGACAACAAACACGCAATATATTGAGTGTGTATCTCCTTACTTATTGGATGGACAAAGTTTTACTTGTGTTTAATTACAGGATGGCTGTAATTTCTACCATAAATATTGCATTGCAGTTGGTTTACATACTTTGATGATTTTATATTTTTTTTAATAAATTTTATAATAAAAAGATTTCTTTTCAAATTTGTTTCCTTATACAATGGTAAATAATAAATTTTTATAAAAGATAAATAATAAATATCACATTGTACTTGGTTCACCTATTTTCATAAAATCAACATTGCCATGGGAGTCAAAAAATATGGTGTAATAACAGTGTCAAGGGAATAACAGTTTTTGAGGGCCCAAACTTAGTAAAACATTTGATTGAACACTTTAGAAGACATAACTACATACAACCACAAATTAGATTTATTTATTAAGATATTATTTACCAAGTAAATAATATATATATATATAGTTGGTTAATTTTTGGTCATAATTAAATTAGACCAGTACATAATTGTATTAAAAAGTGTTCAATACATTTATATTGTAGAACTTTTTAATATTTTTCATTTAGAAATAATTCATGAATATTTTTCCTTTGAAAATAACTCAATTCTATATATATAAATATATAGGTAATAGTAGGATGTATAATAATGCCCAAACAAAAGTTGAGATAATAAAACAAAGTGGAAAAGCTAGTCAACTACGAGTTTGTAATTTTAAATTATTTTATTGTGATATTTATTAGTAATTATTGTAATTTTTATGAGTAAAGAAAAAAAAACGTTTTTAAAAATATAATAAATCTCAAATTAGTGAATATTGTAAAAATCATTTAAAATAGTTTTAAGAGCAAAGTTTACCTTTCTTGTTCTTGTTTAGCTTTGAGTTTTTGAATTTTTTTCTCTTGCATCTAAAGAAAAGATAATAAAATTTGTTTTATAACAAATGTAAACAGAATCATACCAGAAATTGTGTTTTAAATCAGTAATAAAAGTAACGAATATCTAGAAAAAACATTTTGCACATATCTGTGTATATGTATACCGCTCCTGTGCAGGTATGATAAATATGTGATAATGTTGTTCTTACACTTAACAGAAATTTACATGAAAATCACAGCTTCAAATCTCATTATGTTTGATTTATCAGTAAGGTGATTTGATGTTATCAAACTGGGGAAGCAATCCCAACATACAGCACTTTTGGAAAGTGTCTGAAAATTATGTCATGGGTGGAGCCAAGCCTTGTGAATGAAATTGGGTAAATAGAACTGTTCAGAACCTCATCGATGGTTGTGTTAGCACAAAGTAAAAAGTCATTGTGACTGAAGGTTTGAGTGTACTAACATTGTTTGAACTGTTGATCATACCAGATTATGTTCCCTCTCTCCCAGAAACTGTAACTGAGGACTGCTCAATATTGTTGCAGTATAAACCACAGATGGTCACTGTGGGTGCTGAATAAAAACAAATGTGCCTGAGCAAGTGCCTATGACAGGGATTAGCTAGCAGATTGGAAAACGAAAGTAGCTAGCTGTATATACATAAAAATATATTTGTTCACTACCAAAAATAGTATAAAGACATCCAAGTTTTTCATATAGTTCATTTTTTAGATTACTGTAATCTTCAGGTTTAATCTATCTTAAATAAATAAACAGCAAATTCTGTCTGTCCATCCATATGTCTGAAACCCCTTTAACTCAGGCCACACTTGTTCCACATAGGCATGTTATACTTTTTTGCAATTAGGATGATCCTGGGATTGAAAATCTGGCTTTCATGTAGTGCTTGAATATTCAGCATTGGGATTTATGTCCAGAAGAGAAGGGAACAGTTAATAATTCAAATTTTAGAATAACTGAAAAAAAAAAAATTAGTAACTTTAAAAATTCTTAATTTTTATTCAGTTTAAAGTAACACAAAATCCTTGTAGATTTAAAGACTTTTAACTTAAATTCAGCTTAAAATACTTCCAAAACTTTGGGAATTGAGGAAATTAATTTTATTTCTTCAAAATCCAAGGAATCAGAGTTAAAGTGAGAGGTTTCACATTGAAGTTCCACAGAATTTGTGATTTGAAGAACTCAATTTTTGGCTGAAATTAAGTTTTGGCCCAAATTGGAGTTCAGCCCAAAAAGAGTTTTTGGCCAGCATTGGACTTACAATCCATATCAGAGTTAAAGTGATGTTTTGAAGTACCATTGAATGAATTGAGGAATTCAAAGTTATTACTTTGAAATTATCATTGCTGTTTTCTAAACAGAACTAGCAGTTCCTTTAGTTTCGGGTCAGAAGCCCAAGTAGCTTTTCACAGGAGCTAGATTAAAAGTCCAAACAGAGTGCAGCTATTAACCTTGTAAATGATAAATAAGTGCTTTATTTCAATTACCTGTTTTTCTAATTCTTTCATGTACTCTTGATCTCTTTTTCGTGTAGCAAATCTGGAATCATCATTGCCAAACACCATAGCACTAGGACCTAATCTGGCAGAATTTTTCTGGTTTGGTCCAGTCGAATAGCTAAACACATTTAGAAAAAATTAAATGATAAAATAATCAGAAGCATTTCAATTTAAAGTATATTTTGAAAGAAATATATTTTTTACCATTTATTCATAAATTAAGCCTTGTTGGAAAGTAAAGTGGACATTATTTATTGTACATTTATATGTAATAATTATCAATCCTTCAGGGGCTATGATGATGATGTACATTTCAATGCGTGTATATGACTGCTGTCATACAGAAACATACATTGTGAAATAAGAGCAACATTTACAAGAAAAATAATCTTTATATGCTACATTTTGTGATCATAATGATCAGTTGTATATTGCTAATAGCTTGAAGATTTCTGAATAAGTTGTATGCCATGCATGATATCCATATGAGTGTCTAGGCTAGTCTGACAATGCTATTTAAGACTCAAGTTCTGAGGTCAATGTTTTGGTTTTGTAGCATCTTGCAGCATTGGTTGAAACTGTAGCCTATTCTATGTTCAGATTTTTTATCTTGTATACTAAATTTATTGTAACTTATCCATCCAAGGTACTTGAAGTGTTTCATATTTACTAACTCTACATTGTGAATTTCTATGATGAATTCAGGGTACATGTTATTACTGCTTTCATTCCAATCCCAGATAATAGTTTCTGTTTTGAAAATGTTTATCATAAGTCTGATTTATTCATTTTTCTGTTCAAGATAAGTCACATCTCAATTACAAATACCTATGTCATTGGCATAGACCCCTGCTCTACTCAGTATCATGACCACTGTTGAATGTGGTAGGGAATGCTTAAATGATCAGTGTCCATCCCTTTACATCTGTGTTTGTACATGCACAGAGCATAGTCTAGGAAGAGATTAGTATGTAATTCATCATTTTGAGTGACTGATTTGCTTTCTACAGCTTATCAAGTCTCTGAAAGTTATTTAAAGCCAGAAATAAAATTTAGAGTGTCACCCAGGAAGAAATCTCAGAGGCACAGTCATTAACTGGGAGATTGAACACTTTTCCCTAAGGGACGTCGCATAGGAAATCGTGAAAGGAGTCCCAGTCGGCTCTTTGGTAGCAGTAGGGGATCCTGTAGGAAGGAGGCTTCTGTGGGGAGTGTAGAAAGAAGCAAGAGAAGGATGGGAATTTTTTTTTTTGGTTGGGGGAGATGATAATGATTTAGTTATGTCTTACTAATTAACCCATAGATGTGGGGAGAAGAGGTGGGTTCATACCTTTCCCAAGGGGATTTGTGCATAAGTGAACAATTCCAACTGGAGCTAGAACTTGGCTCTTTGATTAACAATTCCGAGCTGTTATCCATTACACCACTGCACAACCAAGCTTACAGCACCAGATATTCTCTGCATAATTTTTAATCCTTTAACATTTGCATACACTTCAGTGGAATTACATTTGACAAAGAATCAGTAATAAGTTTATTATCTTCCAATAGAAACAGTTTTTTAATTTGACTTTAAAATGTGCACAAATTTTATTCTTCTCACTCTAGGTGACTTTTTCTGGAGTAGCAAATTAGATTTTTGATCTTTAAATATTTTTTCTAATCATTTCACACCAAGTAAAACAATAAAGCCACTAAGATGCAAAAGGTTAATGAGTGTGAAAAAATATGAGAAAAAGAAAAACATTATTAAGGAGAGAGAACAATAAAAAAATAGAAATTAAGACATAAGATAATGATTGATATTGGATTTAAATTTTTGATTGTTGACTAGTAAGCAAGAAGCCAGAAAAAGTTCCAAAAGAAAGAAGTACAAGGGAAGTAACTAAAGTTAATTCTAGCTCTTCAACCCTCAGTTATGGGTTAAAATAGTAGAGCAGTCTGTCTTGCTATTTACCTATAGCAAGCAGCATTTTCACTAAAATCATAAATATTTGTCTAATATTGCTATTTTATCATAACTACAAGTAAATATAAATTTTAGTGACTGTTTTAAAGTTTTTATTTGAAAAAAAAGAAGCAAAAAACAAAGAAGAATCAAAATTACTATTTAACAAATTTTTTAAATTTTTGAAAATATTTTTTACCTTGTTTGAGGCTTATAATTTGTTTCTTGTGTTTTTTTTAAGGGTGGAGTAAGAAGGCCAATGTCTACAAAATAAAAAGGAATTTAAAATCACATATATAATAAAATTTACAATATATTGTTTGAAAAATTATGTGTTCATTAACTTTTTTTTAGAAATTAGAGAAAAAAACTGTATTTTCATAGATGGAAAATTTAAGTTTTTTATTCAATTGAGATATCAAATATGTTTAACTCAGAAAATTTTCATTTGTCCTTACATCATTTTTAAAGGATTTAATATTTATATTTCAAAGAAGATGTTTCTTTTAAGTTTTAAAAATAAAACAAACTCATTATCTGTTTGTTCAAATTAAAAATTATCACTGATATACTTACCAGCTGCAGGTGGTAGGTCATCAAAATGACTTTTCATACCATAAAATGTGTAGGCTTTATCAACTGAATTATTTTGTCTATCAAAAAGCCTGTATAAAATAAAATACATTTTTAAAAACTATTAAAATGAATCTATATTTGTTTAATTTCATTATCTCTATTTTATGACTGCTCTTTTGATAAGATAATAAATTGCAGAATAAAACTTATTTCTAATATACCATGATACTTCGAGAGATGAAACTGTAAACAAATTTCACAAGTTATTGGGTATTGAGTTTAAATGTCAGCTATTCAAAATCTTTTCTTCCAAAAACTTTCTGGTTAATATGTATTCTATAAATAATAACAATATCATTCCAGATGCTGAAAAGTTAGTTTTTTGTTTCGTATTGCTTTTTTTTTATTAAGAAAAAACATTCTCTCGTGCATTGTCAGATAAAACAAATGAATTTTTAATAAATCTGAAAATAGATAATTAGTCCATCTTAGGCTGTGCACTTTTTTATCTGCTCTAATAGAGAGGAGAGTCCTTGACTTACTACATCAGAGTTCTGTTCCTATTTTGTCTCCTAACACAATTTTCCGTGTAAGTCAGAATGTATCTGTAATTTTACCACCATGGAGATGGCTTTTTTTTTTATTGAAGCACCACCATCAGAAGAGGAGTACACTACATTTGAAGGGTGATAAGTTATCAGAGGATTTAACAATGCCTACTTTCACTTCTATGGTGATAGCTTACTTTTTCTTTTTTTTTTTGAAGCACCACCATCAGAAGTTACAAAAAATTGGTAACCATATATAGGATCGATAAGTTTTCAGAGTTTTTAAACAATGTCTACTTTCATTTCCATGAAAATGGCTTTCTTTTTTTCAAAGTACCACTGTTAGAAGAAGGTACATTACACTTGGTAGCCATAATACAGGGCGATAAGTTTTCAGAGCATTTAGCAATTTCTACTTTTGCTTCCATGAAGATGGCTTTCTTTTTCTTTGAAGCACCACTATCAGAAGCAATTACACAACACTTAGTAGCCATAATGTAGAGCAATGTTTCTATAAACTCAACACAAATGAAAGATTGCAAATACACAAAAATCCAATAGGGTATATAACCAGGAAACAAGATTAATGGAGATTATGTTGTAACCATGATTCATTATCGGTAGGGAATGACTTGCTGTATTACTCTACTTAGAAAAATGAGGATCACAAATTTTAAGAACAATGATTATACTAAATGTCATTTATAAGTAAAAGTAAAACAATTATTTTATATTATTTATTGAATAGAAATGTCTACTACCCTTCTAGTTATTTTATCAGTATTATTACATCCAAATTATCAACAAACCTTACTTATTGGTATTATCATTATTATTACTACTAAATAAATTACTTATTATTGAAGTTAATGGTAAGACATTAGTAGCAATGGTGTCTTTAACTAATGTCGTACCATTATGAGGGAGGTATTTCTGCTGCACCCCGTATTTATCAATAAAGAAGGAAATGATACTGAGAGACAGATACCAAAGGTGTTGCGGCATTTGAAAAACATATTTAAAAAATATAGATACAGATTGATTATTTTGGTATTTCCTATGTAATATTTGGATTTAATGTACCCTATATACTCGAGTATAGTACAAGTTTTATTATCATTTTTTAATGCAATGGGGGGCACTATAAACAGGTAATTCTTTTGAAGAGATTAAAAGTCATGCATTTTCGATGACTGGTTGCACTATACACAGGTAATTTTTTCTGGTGTAGAGAGGTTAAAATAAATCCAAAATAATTCAGCTAAAAATATATCTACAGCTAAAAGAAATTGTTTCTTATGTATTTTCATATGTAAACAAATTTTCATAAAAATTGAAATACATACAATTGGTCATACATAAAGTTAGGTGTGAAGTTGTTTGTGACATTTTGTCTTTGGCTTTGATCAAAATTTTGCCCAAGAAGTTGATTAAGATCAGATGGATATTGTAAATGTTCAAATTTCCTTGAATTAATTGGTTGACTGTAACAAATGAAAAACAAAATGATGTCAAGTAAAAGCAACAACCAATAAATGTCTACATGTGAAATAATGTAAATCATAAATAAAACACTGTTTCCAATATATACTTCAGCAAATTTCTAAGATTATTTGCCCATATCATATTTTCTTCTTTTTTCTCTTATTTTGCCTTGTTTCCAAGCAGAAGGCTATTCAAAATTAGTGCAATATATTCCTGTCCTAATTTATTATTTCTTATGAAATTAATATATCTTCTTTTATAAATTAGGTTATTTTACTGGTGGATTTATAAAATAAATACATAAATAAACAAGTCAGCGATATAATTTTAAAAAATCCCTAAAATAATTTAATAAAAATGTTTCCCTGGATTTGATCTCAACATTTATATTTATCATGTTTTATTAGTATTGATAATGTTTTAAAAAATTAATGATTCATTTTTAATGAAATGAATGAATACACAAAGAAAATCAAATGGTGGAGTATTTAGATTATTGAATATTTATCTGTAGGTTTTTAAAAGAATAAAACAATTTGGGTTTATTAAATTGTACATTTTTTAGCACAAACACTAGGTTGCACAATATTCAGAGAGTAGCCATTTTTAACAAAATTCAGAATTTAAATGAACTAAAGTCTTGTTAAAAAAGAGTCCTAACAAGCAAACAATTCAGTAAAAGTCAATTTATGAAACCCAAAAATCAGAAAAGCCACATCTAACCTATGCAGAACAAGTAAGGAGTGGTAACTAGGTAGCTCTTTTTTGTTTCTTTTTTTCTTTATATTTTTTTATTCAATACTTTACGGTATTTTCTGTCTTATCTTTGCTTGTCCTTCTCCTTTAATATATTTGTGAATATATTTATAGATACATCTAAAATGTACCCTTTTAGACTTAATAAACTTTTGTACCTACCACAGATTCTTTTTAATCATTCCACCCTAAACAAGGCACTAAAAATGCAAGGGGTAAATGAGTGTGAAAGATTAGAAGAAAAAGAAAATATTATTAAGGAAAGAGAACAATAAAAGAATTGGAATTAAAAAAAAACAGATGATATCACTTGACATTGCATTGAAATTTTTTTAAGATCAAAGTAGAGTGGAAACCAAGAATCTTAAAAAAAGTTTCACAATCAAGAAGTGTGTGAGAAAAAATTGTTAGCATAGAACTTATGGTTACATTTAGTAATTTCAATTCTAAAATGATGAGACCTAGCTGCCAATCTAGTACTGCACTTTAATTCATAAAGTCAAGGTACCAAAGAGAATGGCTCATCAGAAAAATTACCCTGAAAATATTTAGAGAAAAGTCACAGGAAAGTTATGTCATGGTGGTGGGAAAGTGACTGAAACTGAGATACCAGGTCAGAACCAATAACATTGCAAATTCTTCTTCGAATTTTAACAAGAATCTCTAAATACATAGTAGATGTGTCAATAATATTCAATTCATGGACAAATATGATTATTTACTTTTGGACTAAAGTTGTACCCTCAAGCCTAGATTTATTTATTTAAAATTCTTTAAAAGAATTTTCAAGAAATTTTATATACTCTAACAAATGTGTTCATTGATTCAGTGTTTTTGCTAGTTTATTAATGCACAAGATATTTTATGTTGATCATCTGATTTGATAGACATTGTATTTATAGATAATTTGCAGCACTAGTTATATTTGAAATTACAGTATTCTAGTCTATGAAGGTTTACATTTACAAATTTACTGTAAATTGATTTTACCAGTTTGACACATTGTAGTAAGAGAAATACTCTCTTCAAAAAGCAACACTTGTATCTGCCGATATACCACAAAATCATAAAATTACCTGAGATGATCCATTTCAAATTCTGGTGGTGGTGGTGGTGGTGGTAGAGAATAAGGACGACGTTTTTCAGGTGGAAAAATGAGATTAGCATCATAAGGGAACTGCTGGGCTAATTGCTTCTCTCGTCTATAAAAGACAAAAGAAAACTAATCAGAAAAATTAAAAGTAAAGATGATTCTCACATTTTATCTGTAGTGAAATCCAATAAAAATAAAATATATAAACAATGAAGTATAAAGAATTCAAATTAAAATAAGGCATTTGCACTTTCCATTAAAGCACTTATCTCTTTCTTTCTCTCTCTATACTTCTCTCTCAACTAATGAAAAGGCAACTCTCAAATAGAAAGAGGAAGAAGAAAAGACTGAACCCAATTGAAAAGTGCCAGAAGTTTGCAGGAGCAAAGCTTACTTATTTGTGACTGAAAAATACCAAGAATCAGGGAGGCTCCACACATAACTTCTGTTATAAAAAAAAGAAAAAAAAGGAGGCCAAAAAATAAAATAATTTTGACCAGTTAAAAGAACTGATGCAAAAAGACTTTTGATGTTAGCCAAAAGCAAAGTTCCTGCCAGAAATTCAGAGCCTGGTTAAAAGTCTATAAGCAGACACCACTTAGCTAAAAGCAGAAGGGATGACGAGAGGATGAAACAAAAGACACTAATGCTAGAGAAACCAGCTATGCATGGCATGTGAAGAAATCGTTAAGAGGTCATCTGCTAATGATATTTCCATCATGTGTTGAGCCGAGTAAAACACAGATTAACACTGACCTATTTCAAAAATTACTATTATCCCTATCATGATCTGACTTCAAATTACCACTAACAAACATTTCTCCAGACTGCTACCATTATCTGCCTTATTAACAAACTTTTTGCTACACTGAATAATTTTCTACCCTTGAGTTACTGAGAGACATCTGTTTGGTAAGTAATGCTCATGATGCTAATGTCTTAGAAGTGAATTACTTTTCTAGTGGACTTTTTCTAATGCTTGATGTTTGAACAGAGCATGCTGGTTTTCTCTTTACAGGCATTCCAACTGTCTGAGTAACTGAACTAACTCATTCTGTTTAACTCTTACTCCAGTTGATTCCTGTGTGTTCATACTCCATTTTTATAGACTTCCATTAATGAGTTTCTCAAACAAAGAACTTTCTCTAAATAAACTAGATGGCTGTCTACAAAGTGTTTTTCAGTTTTGGCCTGGATTTTCAAGTTTCCAAAATTACATCTAGAAGGATGTTGTTTTAAAGTAAAATTGAAATCATTCAGGTAAAAAAAAATTCATGAGGCATTATTCAAAGATAACTGAATTGACACTAATCTTTTTATCATTAAATTATATGAATATTATTTAAAACATATTACATAATTTTATATTAGATAATGTCATTTAGATGCAAGGGAATACTGGGAGTGAAAGAGGATAAAAAGACTTTAGAAGGAACTGGAAATCCAATCCTAAACAGGAAACAAGGAATAAACCTCTACTTCTGTTCAAAAGACTGGGAAGAAGTGTGAATCTATTCATGCTTACTGCAGAAAAATAAATATTAAATAAAATTTCAAAGTTTAAGCAAAGACGTTAGAAGTATAGGCTTGAAGTAGTTTTTAGATGAAACTGTTACTCAAATCCTAAACAGGAAACAAAGGATAAACCTCTACTCTTCTTCAAAATACAGATAGTGTACAAAATGCTTAAAATTTTGAGCTAAAATAATGTTTCAATATCACTTTTTTCATTGATAAAATTTAATTGATAAAAATCACTGAATGGAAATTATAATACTGATATTTCCTCAAAATTTGTAAAAATCAAAAATATTGAGATTTATGAAATTCATAATTTTTGATTTTCTTTTATCTTCTGACATTAATCAGTAAAATATTTTTTTTTTTTTGCTTAGATATGCAAGGATTAATCAATAAGTCTACAACCTGAATTTCTATCTGAAATCTTCATTGTATAATGTTCAATCTATGTGATTAATATTCACCAGTAAGATAGATGCATTAACAAGAAAAGAGATTATGTTGAAAAATAAAAACTTGTATAAAATAAATGGCTTTTTTCCATCATTTGTCACCAGACCTATAGATGTACTTTCATAGAACACTTCTGTAAATAAGAAAGATGTCTACAAATTCACCAATAATGTCTTTAAAATATGTCACTGCCAAACTTCCATGATTGCAGTAATTTTTCTGATTTGAAGCCAGAATAACTTACAGTCGCATTTCATTTCTTTCTCTTATCTGTTTTTGGAGTTCTTCTCTGTAATTATGTTTCTGACGCTGTTTAGTACCATCTTGATTATTACCTGAAATATATAAATACATACATAATCATTATGTCTAAAATAATTTTCTATCTTGCTTTCCAGTCCACTTTGATCTTCAGAAAGTTAATGAAATGACAATTATTATCTTCTGTCATCTTAACTCCTGTTCTTTTATTGTTCTCTCTCCTTAATAAGGTTTTCTTATATTATCTGACACTTAGTAACCTCTTGTGCCTTAGTAGCTTTATTTTCTTAATTAGAGTGAAATGATAAAAAAACATTCTTTATACGTACACTTACCATAATTTTGAAGCTTCAAACTTGGGGGATTTTCATTTTTTTTAAAAATCATTTCACCATAAGCAAAGCAATAAAGCCACTAAGATGCAAGGGGATACTGAGTGTTACAGGATATAAGCAAAACAAGCATGATTAAAAAGAGAGAACAAGAAAAGAACAAAAACTAAGAAGACAAATGATAACAATTGATATTGCATTTCAATTTTTGAAGATCAAAGTTGACTGGGAAGCAAGAAGCTGGAAAAGAGTTCCACAAGCAAGAAGTGCTATAAAAGAAACTATTTTATTATAGGTTTCTTCTTTTATTTACTGTTTCCTGTGTGTAGTCATAGTTCTCTACAACCTCCTGTTCCTTGTAGCTTTTAAAATTTATCCATTTTTCCTTTTGCCTTTATGTCCTATAAGTATCAAATTCTCCAAGCTCTTCTTCTTCATGATATATCCATGAAATTCCAGCTCTTTCTGATTCTAAGTGTCCCTTTTGTTTTTATTTTCATTAAGATGTCTTTGTTGCTTACACACTCCATTCATATCTCAGCATCCTTCTGTAGAAATACATCTCTCTTGTCTTCTGTTTGTCCATGAGGAGATTGTTCAGTGTTCAATGCCACACAAAAGGATTGGTATTACATAACAGTTCAGTACTCTTTTCTTTGTTTGGTGCAATGTTTTCTTGTATTTTGCTTAACTTTTGCTATTTCAGTGTCATATTTTTCATCCTTCGTTAAAACTCTTCCCAGATATTTCAACCTTTGTACTTGCTTGATGAAGACCTCTCCAATTCGTAGTTTACATATTGGACTTTTCCTTTTACTGACTACCATACACACTGGATCATAGCTTTAGGCATTTGTGAAAGTGTTTTCCAGACCCAACACCACTTAAGCTTCTGGGCTGACATATACACACACAAAAGGAAAAAAAGAAGAGTGAAAGCTTATATCACTTGAACAGACACCCAACTCAAATTAGGAGAGACCTGACCAAACCATAATATCTAGTAAGCCTTTTAAATGTTAATTTAGAACATGTTTGCATATTAGTTTCTAAATAGTTCTTCCAATTGGTAAACAATAAAAACAATATTAGAAACAACATCATTACTTATTCAATGCTGACAGCATCGTTAGTTAAGCCATGAATTTCTAATCTAGAGAATATAAAGATGATTGAGAAGTGAAATGAATATACTAAATTCTCCAAATTTTATAGTAAACTGGTACTTAAATAATATTCTCAAATGATTCTCTTTCAAGAAATTAGTTATAATAGTATTTAATTAATATAATAGGATTTTGAAATAGTGCTTAGCTTTGAGTTTTGCGGAATGATAATTTTTCAATATTAAGCTCAACAAAATTAATTCATGTATAATGTTTAACTTAAAACTACTTATATGACTTCAATATTTAACTTGCAAAATCAATACACAGATTGCCTTAGTACTTCTGTTTTAAATGTTTTAAATATTTGCACTTGATGCAATATTTACAGTCTGTCCGAAGTTATTATGCAAATCACATAAACCACAATAACTTTAATCTGCTTTAAAAAATCTTTTTTAAATTTTAAACGATTAATTTAGATATCAAACAAAACATGAATCAAATTTTTATTGAATTTCAATATTTTTTATTATTGACGTCATAATTAATAACTTCAGACAGATTGTAGAAGTTTCATTATATAAAAATGTTATGGTTTATAAAATGGCGAGTGTTCTAAAAATAGAAAAAGATAAACACACTGACGCCAAGAATTCAAAATTGGGTGGCAAAATAAGGAACCGTTTCTTTTGGTAGGAGTAGGAGTAAGAGTAAGAAGTAGGAGTTAAGGACAGTAGTTTTGTGTAGGATATTTGAAAGACGCTAGTCAGTTGACCACTAGAGTCCAGAAGGGATAGACTCATTTACTACTTGCATCCCACAGTGAAGAGAATTTAGCTAGTCTGCTCCTGTATCCACACAAAATTTAAAGGTTGTAACTTGATGTAAAAAGCTAAAGTTTTATACCAAAAATAAACATCATTAATTCAAGTTTATGTTATCTTCTAATGATACCAAAATGAAGCAACATAACAAAGATATTTTTAGTAGAAATAAACAAAATATCTATTTTTAAATGCAAATATAAATCTTATAAAAATACTGATTACAGTTAACTGAAAAAATAAATTTATAGATTGAAGTTGAAAAGAACTTTAGTATTCACAGGTTTCTTAAAAGAATTATTTTTCTACGTTTATTTTATTAGTTATGTAAATAGCAAAAGAAATTCTTTACCAATTGGTAATGTAGCATAGGTTTCTGTTTTATTTTCTGGTAAATTACTAGCATGTGTTAAAATGGGATCTTTTATAAAATGTTGGTTGCCAGAATAGTGAGGACCATGTCTTTTCCTTTCTTCATTATTTAGTGCACTTTTCACATCCTCAGGCATCATTAAAGTAGATTTGGCTGAACTTGGTCCTATTTTCTGAAAAAAAGAAAAAATGTTTACAAATAACTCAATCTAAATTCCTACACTAGTGCCCGAATTACCATTTTCAAAAACTTTTTTACTTAACCAGTTTTATAATTCAATTATACTTAAACTGAACAGCCATTTCTGCTTACAGAGGGATGGATGGAAGGACTTAATATAAATTGACATTAAAACTTTAAGGTGAAAATCAGAGTAAGCCTTCCTCAATACTAAGGAAATTTTGTTTGTAGGACCTGGCATATTGATGGTTGTTTAATAAATGCTCAGTTATCACTGACTTAGATGAATTAACACACAATACAAATTGTCCAAAATGCCTTTCCAAATATTGGCTGATATATGCTGATTAATCTTTGCTTCCAACCTCTGACTGATTCTAACATAGTCAGTGTTGCATGACATTCAAAATGATCAAATAAGGAACTACTATGGTAAGGAGGTAGATAATCCTTCCAGAGTGATGTAAACCATTGGTTGGGCAGTAAAGAATACAAAAGAAGACTTGTATTAATTCCTGACCACTGACAATTCTTTTCTTCATTTGTATTGTATTTCTACTGTAAACTTCTTTGCAAGTCTGTTCTATATCAAAATAATACTTCTCAGCTGACTACAGATTGCTAGTAAAATGAAAGTTATACTTAACATGGGAAAAATTAAGTCAAGCAAAAATTATAATTACAAATTACATACAATGGCAAGAGAGTGCAGAACTTTTTCAGTTGTCAGATGAAACTTTCTTTTTTGCTTTATAGCATAAATTTTCAGATCTTTGCACAAAAAGAAAAGACTATCATAAGCCATCTTTAAATCATAGGATCTTCAGTGTTCAATTATCTATAAAGATATCATTTGTAAGCTCAGATAACCCTAATTGCTTAAAGCTAAGTCATTTAAATAATGATTCATATACTTAAGAAAAATTGTATTTGAAATTTCACTTGAAGAGTTCCAATAGCAACAATAAATAAAATGGGTAGCACATGTAACTAGAATGGAAAATAAAGAAGACAACTTTCCAATCCCTTAAACAAAAGGTTTGTTGGAAGGAAACTCCCATTAATACTAGAAAATGCAATAACAGGTGACTTGAAAATTCTAATTTTCTAAAAACTGTTTTAAAAAAATGCATATAAACTTCAACTAACAGTAACACCAATAGTTTGGTAAATGAATGACAAATGTTTTCTGTATTTCACCATTATAATTATAAAGAAAACATTTAAGTACCTGTGGATTTTCACGAAGTCTAGACCAAAGAGGATCTTCAAAGACATTATTTGAAACAGGAGGAAGTGACGAGGGCAAAGGTCTTAATCTATTCTCAATTTCTTCATGCAAGTTTGGTTGGGACAATCTGAAAAGAATAATGATTAAATATCTTATCTAATTGATTCAAGTTTAAATAGTTAATATTTCGAGGACAGAAAAATCATCATTTTATAATTATAAAAATCATTTCTGTCTGGATTTCTGAAATGAGGGGTTATTCTTATTTACTTTCTGACTAATCTTTGTCATCTTTGTTGTTATCATAATATTTCAGTCATTGAACCTTCTTCAGGTGTCTGTCAATTTGAGGAATTTTTAAATGAACACTTTATTTAATCTACAGAGAGACTGTTCGATTTGATTTTTATGGTTTATCAACCTTTTACAAGTTAC
Organism: Ascarosepion bandense; assembly: GCA_037127315.1. Classification (NCBI taxonomy): domain Eukaryota; kingdom Metazoa; phylum Mollusca; class Cephalopoda; order Sepiida; family Sepiidae; genus Ascarosepion; species Ascarosepion bandense. The sequence goes on from JBBBDQ010029489.1 coordinate 168,442, forward strand.
ACTATTTACATTGTTTGGACTACTGTCCTCATCTTTACTGCCATGTTTATGATGGTTTGGCTGTGCTATGCTCTGGCCTTCTTCAGGTGCTAGAAATTTTGAACCAAACTCTTTATTACGGTCACTGGGGTATATCATTTTCATTCCATGTGCGATGCCACTTGTGGTAGCCACATAGTTATCTCCCTTTAGCATCGCACATGAAATAAGAATGATATACCCCAGTGATCGTAATAAAGGGTTTGGTTCGAAATTCCTAGCACCTGAAGAAAGCCAGAGTGTACAATGGCCAAAATGTTGTGAACATGGCAATAAAGATGAAGACAATAGTCTGAACAATGTAAATAGTGTAAATACTACCTCATCTCAGAAGTATAAACAAATACTTTTTCAAGTTGTTTAAAGCCAGAAAATATTTTATTTCAACTGTATGAATTTTTTAGAGATAATGAATTACTGATACAAGTCCTAATAATTAACCCATAGCTGAGAAAAGAAAAGCTGGGTTCATACCGTTCCCAAGAGTGTTTGCATGTAAGTGAATATAACGAACCCAACCAGAATTGAAATTCAGCTCCATTATCCATTACACCACCTACTCATCCAAACTTACAGCACCTGGTATTCTCAAGCAGTCACCCAACTAGGTACTGACCAGGTTTCATGTTGCTTATCTTTGATGATCATATAAGAAGCAGTGTTTCAACATGGTATGGTTGTAATCCTTCGATAGAGAGAGATTTTTCTTGTTTCACTGTCTCTGTCTAGGGATACATCATTTTGTACTTATTTAGTACTGCTCAGTTATTGCTCAGCTTTGTTACCCTGAGTTTGAGTATGTGTAGCTGCCACCAGGCACCATTTGCTACCAAACCTTAATGTAAAAATCAGCAGGTTCGTTTTCTCGCCAAAGCCTGCCCTGTATTCTTGACCAGCGGCCTTGTCACCCCTTGGGGCAATGTTGCCAGAAAATATAGTTCTGTATATTTTAGGATAACGTAAAACAATAATGAGGTCTAAATGAGAAGTATGAGACAAAACAGTAAAGTTCGGATAAGTAAGTAAAAATATAACAAATAAGCTGTTTTTACGGCAACCTCTTCTAAAATATAGGATTTTTGGTCTCTGCATAAGAAATAGAAACCCCCTTAACAGCCTTTTGGATTGAGACCTTCTAAGAGGTCAGACGTAAATTTGTTATCTCCAGTGGCAGCACATTCGTTTTCGGTACTGTTAGGGAGTAACTCAATTGCCATAGACCACACGAGGTGCCAACAAGGTAATTAACATTTTGCCCATTCAACTTCCAGCAAACCCTAGACAAATTTTATAGTTAATGAAATTCTTAATTCTTCTAAATGTTTATTGCTTTTAGACTCTTTCTTAATTTTGTAAAAATGTGCTGCTTTGGCGATGCAAATGATTTCTGTTGATAAAACCTTGTTATAAGTTCCCTTTTTTGTTACAATTATTTATGTAAATTTCATTGTTTATTTTCTTATTTTTTCGAATTTTGTAATTATCTATCCTTGTGTACATTCTTCCTCCATGTGCTCATGTTATTTTTTGTCTTAATTGCAGTTTTCACAGCTGCACAAGTACTGTCCAGGCTGTTGATCGGGCAGATGCCGCCATGGCAGAGGTTAAAAGTGTCAAGTCCCATAGCTCAGCTTCATACTACTCTAGGTCCTCATCTGTGACAATTTACCCATCACAAACACTCTCTCTTTCTTTATATATATATGTGTGTGTGTGTGTGTGTGTGTGTGTGTGTAAAAGACAATAGAAAAACTGTAACAGTTGCCAACATGTTTCATCCAATGTGGACTTTTTCAAGGCAAAAAACAAAATGAATTTATTAAACAAAGTAACTAATAATAACAAAACTTCTTTTCCTTCTAAGTGAGTTATTTTCTTTTTTTATGAGTGTAGCATTTTTAAAATCAAAATTGTGACTGAATTTATTATTCATTTCATTCTTGCCTTGAAAAAGTTCACCTTGGATTAAACGCATTGGCAACTATTACAGTTTTCCTACTGTCTTTTACATTTATAAAGATTGTCTTTTCTACGGGTGAACTCTGAGAGATTTTTCATATATATATATATATATATATATATATATATATATATAGTAAACACCACATATTATATAAGGTAAGTGTACTTTTATTAAACTACACTTTTATTATAATAATGTGAATTAAGTTTTCAGTAGAAAATATTTGCATCAATAGTTACCAAGGCAGGTGTTAGCCTACTGTCAAAAATCTCTTATGGTAACAACTTACCATAAACCATAAGATTTAAGGTTTACATTCAATACCTGAAGTATAAGACTGCCCCATATTTTTTTGGTGGTGGTGGTGATGAGGGGAGTGTTAAGATTAAAAGACCATCATGTATGCCAACATATACAGTTCATGAATTTAATGTTTAATTCATTACATTCATTTTTCTTTCAAATAGAACTATGTAATTTGCCAGCATTGTTAAGTGAAAATACCATGAGAAAAAATGAACTGATAGGAGAATATGAATCAAATTTAACCATAAACCTTCTTTGATAATGTTTGCATGACAAAAAGAAAAAAAACAGGAGAAATACAGGTATCCAGTTATATTCAAACATTTTGAAAATCTAAACTGAATGAATTAAATACTGTTTGTAAGCTGAATGAATTAAATACTGTTTGTTTTATTTATATCAATTTTACATTTAAAAATAAGACAATTCAACAAAGTAGATAATGGCTTACAGAATTTAAAAAAAAAAGAAAAATCACCTATTTCTTCTATTAATCAATCAAATGACCGAAATTTACAGAGCTTAATTCAGAGAAAATATATAATGGTTTTCCTGTATATTTTGTCAGTAACTTTTGAAATTGCTAAATCCAACTGCCACTCTGTTACTCACATTTCCTGCCTGTGGAACTCCCTCATTTCTTTGCTTCCCTAATGGCTACAATCTTCAAAAATTTAATGCAACATCAATCACCATCTCCTATCTTCTTGAATCCCATTCATCTTTTGTCCTTTCCTCAAACCTCCGTCTTTTCTCTCACTTTCACTCCCTGTAATCCCCTGCATACTAGTAACATTGCTTGGGAGTGAAATAATTAAAAAAAAAAAAAAAAAAAAAAAAAGGTAAGAATCCTGACTTTACTCCCTACCAAGCAAATGAGTTTATAATAAGAAACTTCTCACTTGGCATCTCTCTGGCACAAAAATGTTTCAGCTAAATACAGGCCAATCTTTTTAAGTTACAACAAGAACTTAAAAAAGGAACTCAGCATTTTTTTTAATTCAAAGATTAATGTTTACAAAAAAAAAGAATAAAAAAAATTCTGCAAATCATCTATTCTATAATAATCAACTTTGAATCTTGTTTTTAAACAACAGAAGAAATACCAAACAATATCTTAAAATAAAATCTCATAATCAAAACCTAATAAACTTTATTATAAACTTAGAATGTGTGTGTGTGTGTGTATTAGAATAAGTGAAGAACAAAGTAAGAAAAGTGCCTTAATGTAACATGTTTCATTTTATTAAGCTTCTTTAGAGATCTATTTACAAGACAAATTAAAAAAAAATATATGTATGTTTGTACAAAAGAAAAATATATCAAACAAATAAATAAAAGAAATAAAATAAGCAATCTAAATTAGAAAAGGTCCTTCACCCAATTCCCTTAATCCCTCAGTGGACAATATGAGTATGTAGGAATGAACCAAAATGACCTCAGGTCAGATACTACTACCATGCAGAGAATACATTGTTTCTTTTACCCTCTCTGTCTCTAAATAACTCCCAAGAACTAAGATACCCAAATCTATTCCCTTTTCTTTCTCTGCTACTATTTCTCTTTCCCCTACTCTATCTCCCTGACCCATGCTTGACCTAAAGGATTGGCCAGTCCCTCTCTGGCTTCTAAGCAGGCAACATGTGTTCTGTTACCAGCAGACACTTAACACGAAAGTATGTAAAAATAAAAAAAATAAAATATTTCTCTCAACGCTAATATTTGTATCCACTTCTTTGTCAATTATACCCACAAATATACCAAATATTACAAGTACTACTACAGTCTGAAAAGTACTTGAGAAATGAAACTGACAGTCAATATGCATTGATGATCCCTATGTCCTATATCTAGGTAAAAATATATAAATGCTGATTTTTCTCATTAAGTTTTAAAATATTTTTGCTATATACATACCGTGCTGAATATTCATTTGCCAGATCTTTTAAATCCAAATCATACTAGAAAAAAGAAATGTAAGATTAAAATAAGGGAAAAAAATTTGGTGCCATGAACTTTATTTTAGATTAGGTTTAAGATTAAAATTTTAATGTCATTGTGACTCATGTGTATTTCCACACACTTCATTCACTCAATGTACATATACACACGCAACAATCACGTGATAATCTTGTTTTCCCGCTTTTTCTCGGGATGTATATATAGCAGACACGTGCTACACACAGCAGTTTGCAGCAGTTCCAGATTGAACACCAAGCAAGGCAGTGACTGTCAGCTGCCCGCAATAGTGCCATGCTATCGCTAGGTCGCATTTTTCAATATCAAGTAATTCTCTCACACACCCGCACTAATTGCAAGACGCAATTAGATGTCTTTTATTTCTTTAAATAACACGTGTACAAATTATTACAGTTGGCACCTACATTTTTTACACTCACATCATGTCAGACTACACGAGCCTTAAGCCCAACTCACTCTCTCATACAAATTCATTCTTTGTACAACTAACAAAATGAACGTTATTCATGAACTCTCAGACTTGAACAATTCTTTTTAGCAACAATTTTCCTTGCACAAATTTATCACACTGATAAATCTTTCAACAACAATGAACATTTCAACTTACATTAAAAGCTCTAACAGAAATTTTCATACAGTCTATTGGAGACAATTTCAAACAAACAATTTCACATTATATTCAACTTCTATGTAATCTATGCATTTTTGTTATTATTTGTTAAATACACTATCATTGCAAATTGATATTTTGTCAACTGTATTCCACTTTCTTTTTGTTTGTTTAATGAATGATTTTCAACACTTATAAAAATAATGATGGTCCGTAAGGATTTTGGGTAAGAAGTTCCTTTGGGAAGTGGCCTTGTGCCATGTGAAATCCAACAGAGAAATTAATCCAAATTAATCTTGCAGTGAAGCCCCCACATTATTATGCTAATGTGATAAAAAATGAACCAATCATATTTGGAGTTTGTCCCCATCAATATGACCCATCAATGCTTCTAATTATCAATGGTTTTTTAGCATATATATATTTTCTCACTTCTCTTCTAAAATATCTGCATTATAAAATTTTCAGTGAGTACAGACATTAGGTCTAAACCTTCAAAATTTCTCTACTGTAGAGTCCAAGAAATAAAAGTCATATTTCATTGTTCTGTAGAAGAAACAGGTAAGTGACAGATGAATAGACAACAAAGAATTAACTGATATCAGATATCTCTAAGGTATGGAAAGCAGAATTAAAACGATTTATCCCTGGATTTAGTTCAAAGTTCCAAAATGGTTACTGAGACCAACAAACAACTGAAGAATTCTGTTTACTAAAGACAAGACTAAAAATATTCAAATATTTTAGATGAAGTCTTTTTCATTAATAATTTTTAACTAGTTTTTATTGGTGCTTTTTATTGCAACATTCAGGGTGCTTTGAAATTTCATAACCTTTAAGTAAGCAGCATGGATTGGAAATAGGAAAGTAGCCTCCAACAAGGTTTGAACTTAGATCTTGACATGGTATAAACAGTGTTGCATAGAGAAATGTAGAGTAACTTAATTTGAATTTCCCTGCACTTGGGTTTCCCCATCCAAGTTGGTAAAGTGTTGTCCATATTAGACAGATGCCTAAGGACATGGAATGTAAGTTCAAATCTCAATCAAAGTTAATTTTTTTTATTTCTCATCTCTATTACTTATTTACAGTGAAAAATTGTAAAAGAAGCTGAACATTTTAATAAATAGCAGAAATACAAATAAATAGAAAGACTATAAAAAACTTATATTTCCAATGTGGAAAATGCTATTTTTCCTCCAGAAATTAAATCTTGATGATTTATCTTATATCCTACAGAACAAAAGTTATGTTTTATCATAGTTAATGTTAATTTTTTTCTCCCCTACACCACAATTTTTTAACATATCAAAATAAGAGCATGTCCTTGATACTGGGAAATATGATAAGAATGACTGTAAAGATAAATCAAAGTATTTATAAAATTCACAGGTAGATTGTGCATATTTCAAATATGAAACACTGGCCTATTAAAGATATTTCATTCTTGTCACATTTTATTCTTTTTGATTTTCTTGACTTTCCGCTTATTCTTTGATTTTAACTAATATGGAATTTAAAGTATTGTGGGGGTGTATTGAAGGTGTGTATGTGTTCACATATCACAATGTGGAAGCAACAAAAACTTGGGTTTCTACTATGGACTGTTTATTCTTTTATATATATATATATATATATATATATATATATAACAACTGTATTTTTCTGGTCCAGAAGTAAAGTATGGTAAGTAATGATAAGCATGGTTATAATGGTTGAGCTCAGGTTAGCTTTGTGCTGAGTTGGAACAACCAAAGTAAAGTTAGTGATTACTTCATCGGTGCAGTTTCAGCAAAACCCATGTTAATGTCTTCATCCACATTCTGCTCCATCTTAGAGCAAGGGGGGAAAAAGAGAAGGAGAAAGAAAATGTTTGTTATTTTATAGACTTAAACAGCCCCACCTAACGGGCATTTGTCAAAGCTAAGTGGCGTAACAGAATTTCCAGTTCCTTTATTATTAGCATCATGGGAAAATGTATTTCTTTTTCTTTAATTCATTATTATTATTATTTACTGATTTTATTTTGTTTTTCCACACTACATTTGCAATTTGCTTATCTTTTAAATATTGTTTCTCAAATATTTTCTTAAATGAATATTGTTCTTTTCTTGCTACTTGTGTTTGAATATATCATTCTTAAATGAAGGTTTATAGTAGATATAAATTTTTAAATATATTTCTGAAATATTTTCACAGTAATCTAAATGGTGAACTCAGATATAGCATAATGGCATCTATTTTGGTTCAGATGTATTAATGGAAAAACACCAAAACTAATTATTATTTGTGATTAAGTAGTCGATTACAATCTTGTAAAAAACATTTAATGTCAGTCATTTAATGTAAATTTAATATTTAAACAATTAAGTTATTAATTTTTTGAATAAATTTTAAATAAACTTTTAATAAGCTTTTGTTAGCTGCCTCCGTTTGTGAGGAAAGAAAAATTAATATTTCCCAAACACTCATTTTCAGATATTTGAAGATATGACCAATTAGAGAAACTTATGGTTTTATCTCTTATAAATAAAATGTTTTAAATTAATTTTCATAAGCGAGATGCCACCCAAAAATTTTAGAAATTTGAACAGCAGATATGACATGATAATATGAACTTTTGTTACTCTCTGTAAGCAAATGCACAAAGAATATGCAAGGGACTAGAGAAAGAAAAACAAAGCAAGTTATGTTTAACATGTTGACAGGGTTAGCACTAACTACCACCCAACTACCTGAATGGGTCGGTGGGGGCAAGCCTGTTGTGGGAGAGGAGGGAAGGGATAAGCCCCTGACACAAGTACTGTGTTGTTCGATTTGCATACTGCTAACTGATTAATGTGACCAATATAAAATGAAATTGGATCAATAATTTGGTAATAAACAGAACATACGTGGTTCACAGCTTTCTCACTTGCAGAGGTTTTTAATCTTGAAAGAGGATAATCAGAATTATAATCAGCACTCCTGAAACCAATAATAAAAATGACACTCAACTGTTGAAACATACATAAAGTAAAAAAATGAGATAAGAATATTTTTGTCAATATACAAACAAGTTTGATTAAAAAGAACTGACAAAGTCTGTCTGTTTCATTTTAAGTTTATTAAATTTTTTCCAACATTCGAATAAAGTGTTGCGTATTATGTTTGAAGTTATGGATAAACTATCCAAAGTTCATATTTTGTTATTTTGCTTAAGTACTCTTGACCATTACAGTTATTAATAAGAACCAATGTGGTGTCTGTGTAGTAGTTAGAATTCCTTTGTCTATTCCTGGTATTCTTTTAGAAACTGGACATTTGAAATATGACAACATGTAGAAGGTATTATTATGTAAAGTCCAGGTTAAATGAAATATCATTCACCACAGGATACTGCACATATATTAGTATAAAAAAATACAAACAAATAAATAATGTAAATAAAATAAATTACATTGTTTTGTACTGCCTTGTAACTAATAACTGTTACATATAACATCATGTTAGACTATTTCAAACATCTGACTTCTCAAAGAATACCAGAATATAGTCAAAAGAATTCTAACTACCACACAGACACAACCTTAGTTCTTGATAATAACAGTGATAGTTAAAAGTACTTGAACAACACAATATCAGAATATGAGCTTTCGACAGTTTATCCACAAATTTGAGCACAATACTCAACACCTTATTTAAAGGTTGGTAAAAAAATAATAAAAAATTAAACAGACAGATTGTGTTGGTTCTTTTTAATCAAACTTGTTTGGATGAATATTTGCTACTTAAATATATCTTTTGATAAAAATATAATTTTATGGTATGTTATATGTATTTATAGGTTAAAGTACTCAATATTAAAGATAGAGTGTATGCAAATATAAAAGTGAACTTTGAGGTCAACACCAAAGCCTGAAACTTAAGCATGAAACACAATGTTGGCATGTGATTGTTAAGCTGAGTATAACAAGCTCTGTACACACACACACAGAGTGTGCAGTGGATGAATTGTCATCTAAATTACGCAAAAATAAAAAGAACAATAACATCTCATTTTAATAAATATATTTACTAAAATTACACAAAAATATCATGAAATACTAAAGAGTAAATTTATTCATTAAAATCCCCATAAAAATCCCCCATTCAACCACAGCCTCCAAATGACTTTGGAATGTCTTCTGGACAATTTCCTTGTAAGTTGGTGAATGCTGCCATAATCCTTACCCTCAATTCATCTTTGGTATTACAAAAAGTTTTGTTGACCTCTCATTCAACTGCACCCAACACATAATAATCAAGGAGTTGTATTCTCGGGAGTTGGGTGGTCAGATGTAGGAGGTGATATGATTGCAGAAATTGCCTGACAGCCATGACTTGGTTCTCTGGCTTGTGTGGCATGGTGCAGAGTCCTATTATCAAACATAGGGTCTTCCAGCAGCCACCCTCTTGACCCATAGCAGCACTACCTCCTTTTGGCACTTGATATAGGCCTCTGTGTTGAGTCTGAGGCCCTCACCAATAAATTCAGAAGTTTTTTCTCGTCAGAACAATCAGAGTGTGATTTCCAAGCTAATGTACCTTCACAATCACCATTAGTCTCATCCAACTCTTTCTGAATCCTCTGCACTGTCCTCAGAATGACACCCAAAAACTCTAAAATGCTCATATTGAATATTCTGGTACAAATGCTAAGAAGTACAGCATGCTGTTTCCAAATTGCTGGTAAAGTAAATTGTGTCATTTTCTCACAGACATTTTAATTAAATTTTTTTTTATTCTTTTTTATTTTAGAAAACTGAAAATGTCTTCTTGTTTTGTATTCAAAAATGTTTTGCTGAGAATATTTTTTTCCCTTCAAAAATGTGTTATGGTAATAAGTTTTTCTTTAAAAATGTATTGTTGGTAATATTTTTCCTTCAAAAATGTATATTTTTCTATAAAAGTCTATTTTTATGTATATATTTCCATAAAAGTGTATTTTTATACTTTCATAGTGGTTTGACCCCATTTTGGGAGCTAACTATTTGTCCATAACTGGGACCCTAACAGGTGCTACCACTCCGGATCAGGATGGACCTGAAAACAACAGCAATTAAGAGGTAGTTTCATGCTCCTCACAACCTCCCAATTAGAGGCCTTTTTATTGTTTTTAGTAAATTTATGCATTTTATAGCAACAGTTATGTAAGAAGATTTTATAACTAAATTGGTCATATATATTTTTATGTCTGTGTATTTTTTAATTATTTAAAAGATCATCAGAACTTTTCGTATATGAACAGCAGGTAAGAGTTTTGTAATGATGAATTATAAAAATTACTTTTTTAATAAAAACTGTATGAGAAAAAATAATTAAAATGTTGGAATCCTGTAAAAATGAATATAGAAACTATTTTTAATAAAAAAGATGTTAAATTGTATTATAAACTAATTAGGAAAACTAAAAATTTACAAACATGGTTTCTTTGAAAGGATATATGTGCAAAGAAATGGCTTCAAATTGATATCATAAAAAATGCCAAAATGAAGCCAGATGTTTTTAAACTTTCAAAATTTTACAGGATGGACCTGTCATCGATGTTTTCAAAAACCAGCCAAATGTAATTGAAAACAGGTGCAGTTTGACTAGATGGTGAATCTTGATTTTTTAATCAATGCAATAAAAAGTATAGGACCCCTTAAGGAATTGATTTATGAGTCAGTCTTGATCTGCCTGCTTGCTATATAAGAGGGAAAATTATTACTGCAAAAGCAAAAAAATAATCGACAAGAAAAGAGTAAACTGACACAGCCTACTGCTGCTGTGGGGAAGGGATTAATAAAAGGCTATCATCTCAGTAGGTAAAGTTTCAGCTACAACTGAAAAAAAGAAACAGACCATGTGGTGACCTGGAATGATAAAAAACTACTTCCATTGTCACTGTTGATATAGAAAATAGAAGAATAATCATCTAAATTCTCATATCTGGAATGATTTGAAAACAGTGGCTCCAAAAATCTGAATATTCATCAAAAGGACTCTAGCATCATCACTAAGGCAGGCAACCTTTTTTCATCCCCAAATTCACATTTCAACTTGCAACCTTTGAACCATTTTGAAGTAAATTTATTTTGTTGCTAAGAAATTGATTTATATGAACTGTTACTTGAAAAGAAAGTTGTTAAAATCCTTTTGTTGTTAGGAACATTTGCTTTACATGAACTGTAGTTTTCTCAGTGAAAACTGATTTGTCTTTGAAAGAACTGTTAACCTGTCTTATACTATAGTTTATACTATTTGTATATTGTAAAAAGTATATTTGTCCTCCTAATAAATTTTTGTTTCTTTGCACATTTTACACAAGAGTAAGAGTCTTGTGTTTTCCCAATAAATCTTTTTAGTATAAGCATGTCCATAGAAGTGGAAGTGGAAGAATAAAAAAAAATAAGCTTTGCTAAATAACGTCTGTAAATACAGGAATGTTTGTCCTGTGTATTGTTAAAAGATAATTTGCGTTAACAATAAGTAACACAAAGAAAATTCTTTCAGGCAACTGACCTGTAAAGAGGGGGTGCAGCTCTGTCTTCATGGGCTTGGTCAGCCCACATGATATGGTTTTCACGGCTAGATAATGGTTTGTTATTTGTCAGCAATGACTCGTCTTTATTGATATTCTGTAAAATATTAATCAACATAGAAACATAATATTAAGTGAATTTATCATGCATTTAAATAAAAGTTGCTGGTCAAAGATTGCTTGAGTGCCTGAGTGAAAAGGTGTTTTGAATAGTCATGCAACGATCAATTAAAACAGATAACATTTATTTACAGTTTAATCTTTGATACTTCATGAGAGTTGTTGAAAAACATTCATAGGTTAAAAAGAAGTTACCAATGTAGGATAACAGTAACAAATAAAAATAAGAAGAAACGAGAGGTTGAAATATTAATATCAATTTTCACTATCTTTAGTCTGACTTCTAAAATAACGTCCTCAGAAGAGTTTTGAAACTGCAATGTTAGAAGTTATCTTGCTGACCAATTAAGATACTTTCTACATTATTACCAGTCATTTTCATTTAAGGTTTTTATTTTATCAAACTTGTTCATTTAATTTTTTTTTAATAAACCTATACATATATATTATCCCTCACTGGTAGCATGACTGAGTTTCATGCACAACATAATCTTCAGGTGCTAGAGAGAAACTCCTGAAGATTATGTTATGCATTAAGCTCCAAGTCATGCTACCAGTGAGAAATAATATTTATAAATACATACTTAATCGCTCTGTTATTTACATTTAGCTCTATTTTATTAACAACAGCATTCTATGTACAATATGTATGTGTGTGTGTGTGTGTGATTAACGTTTCCTCTAAAGTATTATCTGAAAATTTGTCATGTATTAATTGCTTTAAAATATGACATTCATTGCCAAGATTTTTTAAAATAATAATTCTGTTATTATCCTAATTATAAATTAGTCATCAAGTAAGCACATTTAACAGATTTGAAAAAGGTTTTCAAAGCTATTAAATGTGCTTACTTGGTGACATCATTATTGCCATAATACTTTCAATTACAATTTTCATAATGTGAGACTTGATGAAGAATACCATCATTGAGTAACAAAGTTCTATTAATTGGTTGTATTTGCAATGATAGTCAGTTAAAGGGACCAAAACTCAATCTAAACCTTGAGAAAAAAATCAAATTGTTATATTGGAATTCAAACCACCAAACTGGAAAGTCTTTGAAATATTTTATGTAATAATTATGTCATATTAAACTGATACATGTTAAATAGAAATAACTTAATAAAAAAATTAGAAGTTAGCTAGATTCATTATTAACAAATGCAATCTTTTTTCATTGTAATCAGTTTTTGAGTGTCTTAATTTTGTTTATCAGAGAGAATATTATTTGTCAACACAGGTAATCAACCACTAGAGTGTATAGAAATCATTAATTTGGCTAATTCTGATAATAAGATCTAAATGTATGTTTTAAGGGGTCATAAGAGTTATGGATTAAAAGCCCAAAATTAAAGTATTTTCAAGCCAGTCTAATTCAATATGGAATAGCATTTTTAAGACAGCTTAGTCTTCTGTATAAAAAAGATTTAGAAAGAGAAGTTGAAAAATGAGCAAATACCGGGACTTCTTGGATCAAAGATAAGAAAACATCTGTATTAGAAAGAGGATAATGATTCAGTTTAATTAAAATTGCCAAAAAATAATAAAATGTTTTGTTGTCTAAAAAGAATGTTGATAGCTTTTGAGAAGGAGGACATAAGGCGCTAAAAGTTAAATGGGTTCAGGAATAGAGTTAGTTGGTTCTTTATTTTTTAGAAGTATGTCAATCAACCTCTATGGGTTATTTGATGCTGAAATCTAAATATTTTGCTTACAATTTTATATTTTGGAGATAATAATGGTCTTACTAATTAACTCATAGCTAGGGAAGGAAGAGATAGATTCACACCATTCCCAAGGGTATTTTGTGTAAGCGAATATAATGAACAAACTTAGAAAAATTAGAATAAAAATTAAAACTCTGATTAACAATTCCAAACCATTATCAATTACACCACCCATACATCTAAACTTATAGCTACTAGTATTCCCAAGCAGTCATCCATCTAGGTACTAACTAGGCTCGGCATTGATAAACTTTTGTGATCATACAGGAAATTGTATTTCAATGTGATGTGGCCTTAAGTGTCAGCAATGGAAAAAAGAAACAGCTTTAACAAAGTTCTTCTTATGATGATTAATACAAAGAGTGAATGAAGTCTTAATAATAGGAAATGTAAAAATTCTTCTCAATATGGTAGGGGTGAGTATTTATAAAAAGGGGGTTGTAAAATCATTTAATGGGTCAAAAAGTGCAAAATTAATAACAGGTGGTCTTGATAAGCTTAGAAAAAAAACTTTCCCCTTACTACAAGGCCACTATTTTTCATTTATCATGAGTCCTGTAACCCTTCAGGCTTGGAGGGGCACAACATGTACTGCAGCTGCAGTAGAAGTGATGTATCTTGGGCAGGATAGCTTAATGGCACCCAACCCTCTCCAAATTGGTTTGAATTTAGAATTTTCCTTCTCCTAGACTGGATGCCAAAAAAGATTATAGAACTCAATCTATTTTGTTATTTACTCATAGCTGGATAAAATAAATGGATGCATAACTTTCCCAAGGGTATTTGCATGAAAGTGAATGCATTAAATTTGACTGGAACTTGAACTTGGCCCTCTGAATTCTCAATCTGAAGTAATATTCATTATTCCATTTTGCTTTCTACTATAAGTTAAAAAATCTCATCTCGTTCTTACCTCTACAGCTTTAATGGGTTTATTCCTTAAAAAAAGATCATTTTCATATCGAGGCTGGGTCCTTTTTGTAAACTAGAATTTATAAGAAAAAAAAACAAAATAAAACAAAGGAAACTAATTAGCTTTTTATCAAATAGTTTTCAAATTTTGTATATTCAAAGAAATAATCTCAAGAATAATGCACAAAATTTTTCTAATCTGTATTTCACCATTTTCTATTTGCTTCAAGCTTTCAATAAAATACTTTATCACATAGATAACTTGTTTCTTTATGCATATGTCAATTTCTTCTTCTAGGTGATCATGGCTCTCCATAAATTCCTTTCCTTTGAAGCTCTTAGTAAGGTTTGTCTTTTTGCTATCTTTCCTGATGTCTGTTCTGCCAACTGTTTACACAAGCTAGATTAGGTAGGTTATTAGCTGATTTCCTCTATCCCTATTGCCTTCAATATGTCCTATGAGTGTCAAATTCTCTAAATCCTTTTTTCTTCATTATGTGACCTAGAAATTTCAACTGTCTCTAGTTTAACTCTTTTTAACTTCCGCCAACATGACTGATGCTAACTTCCAAGAGAGTAACTCATTACATCTTCTCAGATTAACATTTTCAGCTGACATGAAGTGGAAAGAGTGTATGGAATCAATTCCTAAAAAATATGTTGTGCTAGACAATTTTTCTTGTCAGAATCTATTTTACATATTTATAAGTCTACCATTCAACCTAGCTTTGAATATTGCTGCTATGTCTGGTCTGGTCTAGTCTGGTGCTCCTGCTAAACATTTAGAGATTCTTGATAAAATCCAAAGAAGAATCTGCAATGTTATTCCGTCCCACTACCATAATATAGCTACCCTGTGATTTTTCTATAAATACTTTTATGTTAATTGTTTTGATGAACTTTCCTCTATAGTACCTGGAATTTATGAATTTAAGTGCAGTACTAGATTGACAGTAAGGTCTCATTATTTTACTGTTGAAATAGTTAGACATAACCATAAGTTCTTCACTAACAGTTTCTTCTATTGCACTTCTCACATGTGCAACTCTTTTCTGGCTTTTTGCTTTCCAGTCAAGTTTGAGCTTGAAAAATTTAAATGCAATGTCAATTGTTATCTTGGGTCTTCTTAAGTTTTGTTCTTTTATTGTCCTCTCTCATTAATTTTTCGTATTCTCTAACACTCAGTAACCCCTTGTGTCCTAGTGTAAAAAGAAAAAAAAGTTGTATTCTAAATATAAGTGTCCTTTTTTTTCCATTGTCTTTAGAACTTCATCACTGCTCGTATATTCAGTCCATGATAATCTCAGCATCCTTCTGTAGAATCACATTCCTGTTGCTTCAAGTCTCTTCTTCATCTGTAATGAGATTGTTCAGCATTCACTACTACATAGGACATTTATTCCATAACAGTTCAGTACTCTTTCCTTTGATTCTATTAAAATGTTCAGTTTGTTAAACAGCTTATCAAACTAAACAACTTTAAAAGAAACTAAATATAAATTGAGCATTAATTAGGGAATTTTCATAATTATATTTATAAAATCCATAACATCACATAGTATACTTTCCTAAAGGTAGTAAAGTACAATAAAAAATTGGTACCGAAAAATGACACAAAACACCACATTCTTTTACTATATAATTATATATATATAATATATATAGTTATTCATAGAATTTGACCTATGTACAGACTGAAATCTAAATTTTTAAACCCAAATTTGATGTCATGCTAATGCCAATGTTTTTAATAATTAAAACTATTAGCACTCTGTAGGCAACTTCTTTTAATAAGCAAAATAACTATTCTGCCATGACAGGTGACTTCAATTACTGAACAAATGTTTTTTTCAATTTCATTGTCGAGTTGTAATGTCCTGCCATAGCAACAGAAACTGACTGTTGTGATGTGTAAATCTCATAGGAAGCTATGTGATTTCTCCTTCCCATAGTGATGGTATCTGAGGTTCACTCTGTTTATGCGTTTATCTCATTTACATCCCATGCTGCACTGACCATGACTGAAATCCTTACCAAGGTTAATGCAGCTAATGAGCCTTGAGAAAGAATATACAAATATACTTATAAATAATGCAGGGTGTTAAAGGCTATAGATTAAAAATGTTCACAGATGAAAATAAAAAAATTATGTCAGATTTATAAGTAAATGTTTACCAAAATATTCTTTTTTGAATATCTAAGATAAATGGTCAATTATTATTATTTTTCCAACTAGTATTTCTTTCATCTTAATTCCAGTTGCTTACTATTATAAATCCTTGTTAATTTCAATCACCATGGAAATGACTGCAAAACACTTTGCCTCTCCTTTTTTTATAGGTGGAAGCACACAAATGCTGGGATTTCCTTCTTGGCTAATAAAATAGTCCACTTCTGGAGTTTCATATGACTCAGTCCTGATCTGTCTTGTCTTGAAATCAGAACACTACATTCATCTGAAGTTGCTTTTGTGTGTCAACACCAATTCTTAGTTTGTGAACTTTTTACCATATTACTGTTGATTTGTCTTACATACATTGTTTTCTCGCCTGATAACATTTTTTGCACATTTCCTTTTTCTTTCTCGTTATTGCTTACTAAAAACTTTGTCAAATCTGTTTGTTGAACAATTTGGTTATTTGTTTTTGCATTTGACGATGGCTACTTGCTTCACAATCCTAAAGCATGATCATCAATAAGCAATGCAAAATGGAAATAAGAAGAGGCTTATTTTTTATTTCTAATCTATATTACTTACTGTAAGTTGAATATATGGATTGGAATCTGACAAGATGATAGGATAAATAAAGAACAAGGTAGGAAATGTGTCTCAATCTAACATGTTTCACTTTTATTAATCCTTTGTTGCATATTGGTTACAATTGTAACCTTTCTCTAAAATAATAGAGAATAATAATAAATTATTTTAGAGAAAGGTTACAATTGTAACCAATATGCATCAAAGGGTTAAAGCTTCTCCAGAGATCAAGTTAAAGATGAAAACATTTTTCAGAGATTGAATTAAAAATTGAATTTTTTTATAAAGAGACAGTATAATGGAATGTTGTTTGGGATTGATTCTTCTTGGTCAAATATATGTCACATGTATTAAAGCAATAGATGATTATTTTTAAATGTATGTATGTATGTATGTATGTATGTGAAAAAGTTTTGCCTGTTTATATGTATGCATGCATGTGTAATACACATGTCAAGTGTATTAAAATATGGACAATTTTTAAAATATGTGAGAGAAATCTTTTGGATGGTAAAATGTATAAATGTGTGTGTTTGTTGGTCAGTAATGTTAGTGTATATGTGCATGATAAAATGTTTGTAGACATTTCTGTTGAGAAAGTAGTGAAGATATATACAATACATCCAGATGCCATGTTTCCATTGTGAGTCGATGAAAACAGTTTAAATATAATAAATTTTGTAGTTGGAATCTTTCACTGAATAAATACACTTATCATGGTAGCTTACTGTATAATAATAGTTGTCATTAAGAATACAGGTTGAAATAAAGTTGAAAAATGAGCAATAAATGCTTATGGTTTCCTAATATCAGATGCTCGACAAATATTACAAATTGAGATCAAAATACACAAATGAGAAGCAAAGCAATGTACCTCAGCTAAGTGATTTTTGTAATCCCTTTCTCGTTCTTCTTTTAATTTCTTTTTCTTATTTTCATATTCACCAAGGTTGGAAAAGAAATCAGTTTGCTCTTCTTTCTTTGGTTGTTGCTTTTTGGAAAGGGGGCTTGGGGAAGAGTTTTGGGGTCTCTCCTTGTCAACCAGAAGCTGAAATTAAAGAAATATTCTTGTTCTAAAATGTTGAAATGGCAAATACTCTGAGAAATAAGAGTTAAATATCATGCATTAATGATTAAAATCACACATGTATGATATTTATTATGCAGATCTACAGACACATGAAGAAAGCCTAAAAGTACAACAGTTGAAACAGTGTGGCAATAAAAACACAAGATGTGGACATTATTACATTATTTGGACTGAGAATTATAAAAATAATGATAATTTCTCATCCCAATTAAAATGAAATTAAAAGCTATGTGTTTGCTAGCTTTATTGTTACAAGAATTAGAAGACATGAAAAAGTCAAATGAAAATATCAAATCAATGGTACCTATTAAAATAGGTATGTTTGTATGTAAAAGGAAAATCATATATGTCAGGATAAATAAAACAGGAACAATTTTTGTGTAACATAGTTTAAGGATTACCAAACAGGTACAAAAAACATTGTTTTAATAATTCTTGTAAGAAAAACACTGGTGTGCAAAGGGTTCTTCTTCTTCTTCATGTGCCATGTCTCTTCAGGACATTGGCGATCATGGACTTCCACTTGGCTCTGTCTCTTGTTGCTCTCAATATTTTTTCTCTTGGTATATCTTCTTAACCCCGCTCCGACATCCATTTGCTCAGACCTAACAAGTAAGTCTCACACTGCTTTCCTCTGTCTCTCCTTCCTTTTATCCGACCTGTGAGCATTAAATTCTTCAGTCCCTCATTCCTCATTACATGTCCCAGGAACCTCATTTATTTCTTCCTGATGTTAAGTATGAGTTTTCTTCTTGTTTGCTTCCTTTCCATCACCTCATTGTTGCACACATGCTTCGTCCATGGTATCCCCAGCATCCTTCTGTACAACCACATTTCTGTTTCCTCAGGCCTCTCCTTCATTCTTGATGAGATCATCCCACAGTCAGTTCCGTACAAAAGGACAGATATCACATAGCAATCCAGCACTCTTTTCTTTGTTTCCAATGAGATTTTCCTGTTTTTGAGTACTCTGGTTAGCTTCTAAAATGCATCTTTGGCCATGTCAATGCATCTTTGGATCTCCATGTTGCACTTTCCATCCTCTGTTAAAACACTTCCCAGATATTTGAATATTTTTACTTGTTTTATTTTAGTTTCTCTGACTTATAGTTGGAATATTGGGCTCTTCTTTTTTGATAACCATACATTCATTTTTTCTTGAAGTTGATGCTCAGTCATTTCCTCTCACTTTCTTTTGCTACCTTCTGCAGAAGGTCTTGCATTTTCCTTTCTGTGTCTGCTACCAGAACTGTGTCATTTGTATATTTTATATTGTTGAGATTGTAGCTGCCAATGACAAATCCCGAGAAGGTTTTTATTTCTCTCATAATTACTTCGTTGTACAGGTTAAAACGATCCGCTTCTGCTCTAATGAACTTAAGTCACTGGTGCCACCACCACAAGAATTTACTTGTGCAACCAGACTAGCAACAAGGTCCCACCTATTTACAGTTAGATCAACCAAACACAACTGACAATTCTACTCCAGTGGCTTCTTTTCTCACACTTCCCCCCTGTGGAACTCCATTCCATATACTTGCTTTCCTGACAGCTACAACCTCCAGGAATTTAAATGCAATGTCAATACCCATCTCTTATCCATTTGACTCCAGTTCTTTCTACATCACCCTGTATATCTTTTCCTTTCTCTCTACCTTCACAACTGTCTTCACACCAGTGTTCCTATCCTTCTCTTGCCCTTTCTCTGACACCCCCTGGAACTGGTCAGTCTTTCTCTTCAATCTCCTCCTGTCTAAACTTTTCTCTTATGTAGCCCCCTGTGCATCAGTGGCAGTATCGCCTTGCTTGGAGTGAAACAATTAAAAAAAAAACACATCTACTGAGTTCACTTTCTATCCGTACACAAGCAGTTTGCTGTCAATACAGATTCTTGATTATTCTAACGTTTTTAAAAAAATGTCGAGGTTGTCGAGCATCTCTGTCAAGTCTGTGTCATACTTTGTCAAACACCTTTGCATAGTTTATAAAGCACAGATATTTGTATCTTTATATATATAAAGTACATTTGTATCTTTAATGAAGACACATTGTTCTTGTCCTATCTCTGGGCCAAATCTTGTCCTATCTCTGGGCCAAATCTTGTCCTATCTCTGGGCCAATTCTGCTGCGCGCTCTGTTCATCAGAATCTGGATGATGAATTTTGTTGCATAGCTCATTAAACTGATTGTTCAGTGGAATTCATATTCCATTGCACCTGGCTTCTTATGTTGTGCTATGATCTTAAAATTGATCTGCTTAGATGCTTTGGTATACTGCTGTTGTTGTAGATTTTGTTTATTAGTTAAAGAAAACAAAAGAAAAAAGAAACAAGGTACAGGGGATGTCGAAGAAAGGATAAAAAAAAATAGAATCAAGGAGATAGAAGATGGCAGCTGATATTTCATTTAAACTTTTGGAGATTGTAGCTATCAGGGAAGCAAATATACAGAGGGGAGTTGCACAGGTGGGAAGTGTGAGAAAAGAAACTGTTGGAGTAGAAATGGCAGCTACATTTGACTATTTTGATGGTAAAAGGGTGGGACCTAGATGCCAGTCTAATAGCATGAGTAAATTCATGAGGTCAGAGCATCAGGAAAAGAAGCTTATCAAAGCAGAAGATGTGAAATTATTTGTAGAAAAAACAGAGGGAAATCACATCCCATTATTGAGAAAGTAACTAAAGTCAAGCTGCTATATTGGGATTGATTACATTGTAGATCGTTCTTTGTGAAACCCAAACAAATATGGCAACAGTATTCGATGCATGTATGAATGATAGATTTATAAATGTGCAAAATGGATTCTGATAAGAAAACCTTCTGGCCCATCATAATGACCCACCTTCATAGCAGTAGATGAAACTATAGATTCAAAATATTCTTTTGAATTTATGAACATGCCTGATGTTATCCTTTAATGGTACAAGTAGTCAGTTTTTAAAATATATTCAATTATTACATATACAATTTAATTATTACATATATAAAATTACTGAAATACATTTGGTTAGGTGCTTTCAATATGGAAAAATAAAAAAAAATTTAATTTTGATCATTGTTTTTCCAAAAGAGTATATTTTAGAAATTTTTAGAGATCAAATTGAAAATATTTATTAATGAAAAAAAAAAAAAAAAAGAAAATTAGAATAATGACATGAATAATAGTCTTGTAAAACACTGATAAGTTAATTCTTAACTGTATGCTCCATGAAATGAGTTAATTAAAAAGAATAACTAAAAATTATATTAAATTCTTCGTAGTTGAGCTCTCTCAGAATTAACCCTTTGTGAATTCAAGATTCCCCCCACCCACCTATCATGGATAAGTTCTGCCTGGAATACTCCTTGAAAAATATTCCCTACCCCAGTCTACATTCATTCACTATTTAACTCAAGGGTCAAGCCACATACCTCCCACGATCAAAGAAGAAATTACTACTAAAATTCCCCTAGCTTAACCCTAATAAAACTAATACCTCCCAACCCCTAGCCTCTGGGCTTAGAATTTTTCCTCATTCTTTGTTTATAAGGGGTTGAAGAATGCATGTCTTAAAAATGGCTATTTCCTCGCTAAGTTTTATTTGAATTTACAGATATATATATATATATATATATATATAAAAGAGAGAGAGAGTTAGGGTACACACATGTATATTGTTGTTATTCAGGTGCTAATAAAACAATATTCAATGAATGTAACCAGCTAGTTTTTTTCTCCACTGGGAAGTTAGTATTAGATCAGGATAGGTCAACTACCAATATTTGATCATCCAGATTTTTGGAGGTGCACCTGTATATTGTTATATTATTTGCATAGATATTTACAAATGATCAGTGTATATTTTTAAATCATTTATGTAAATCAGAAAGAGTGTTGATCTGAGAAGAGACCCCTGGGGGATGTCTGCATTGGCTGCCAGGGCCTCAGAGTATTGGCTGTTTATAACTACCTTCAGGAATCTACCTATTAGAATTTTATAATAGAGAAACTCTTTCACTGATTCCTTAGCCAGAGAGCTTGTGTAGTAAATCTTTGTGTCACAACTTGCAAAAGGTTTCTGAGATATCTAATGCTATGGATCTTTTGGCAAGTGTGTCAAGGGTCTCACTAATTCTGTTTGTAATGGTAGTTAGGACATCAACAGTGGATTGGGCTGATAGAAACCCCTACTGCTCTTCACACAAGATGTTGTTCCTATCCAGGTGCTCAACAAACTTCTTGTTGATAATTACCTCGAAAAAGTTTTCTGATGATACTAAAGAGACTAATGGATCTGTACTGGGAGTAGGGGGATTCTTGATGACCAGACATACACTTGCCAACTTTCACATGCTTGAAAAAGATTTATCCTTCAAGCAGCAGTTAAATAACTTTATTAGAACCAGGGATAAATCTGGGTTGATATTTTGAAGGACAACCACTGAAATTTTATCTGGACCAGTGGCTTTTTTGAAGTTGAGGTTTTTGATACTGCAAGTATCTAAGTTTAGATCATTAAACAAACTTTATAGCAAAAGTAAACAGCAAAAAATATGATAATATGCTTTATTTGAAAATAAGCTTTGAAACATTTAATTTTCTTGATTGCTTCCCAGTAATTTTTTTTATCCAAACTTTCAGTACACTTGTAAAGGAAATAGAAATCAAAGAAGAATATTCAAAACAGGTTTATGACTTACAATTCCAGTTGATTTTTCATGAAGTTCTTTAAGATGCTGTTCAAGGTTTTGTGTCTTGGGCTGTTCTTGGGGTTTACTGCTGACTGGATTTTGTTCCTTCTTAGAAGATTCCTGAACAGTGAAAATTAAAAAATATAAATATCCAATAACAGTTCATCTTTGGATGATGATAAAAGCAAAAGAAATAATATTCAACAAAATACTGACATAAGTTTAAGTTTCCTGACTCAGAATTAACTTCCACTCATAGACATTTCAAATAATAATTAGACATTGTATTTCCCGGTAGAAAATTTGCTACTGAAACCAACTGAAATTAGTTAAAGGATTCTAGGTTTTTAAGGCTGAATTATGTAAGAGGTTTGCACACTTTTACACATAAAAAGAGAGATGGGTGCTTCATAATTATCTGGATTATTTAGCATAATTTCATAGTATGAAATTATGCTAAACTTGGTTGAGTGAGTTTCTTTATCACCAATCTAAAAGCTTGTTAAATGTCCATCAAATTTTAAAGAGTGAACAATCAAGTAGTTTCAATATTGCTGATATTTGTACATTTATCAGAATTTAGAAACCTAAATCATTAGATTTTGAAGATTTTTAAATAAAAAATATAAATAAGAATGATAACATCAAAGTGAATAATTCTTAACACTGAGGATATAATAGAGATTTATTATACCTCAGTACAATAAACCAATATATACGTACACCAGCGAACAATTAACATGAATAGCAATAAAGAAGACAATGTCTCTGTATAGGACGTATGCATCTGTCTTGTGAAGAATGCTTCTGTCTAACGATGTATAACTCTCGTCTTAGGACAATGGTTCTCGTATAATCACGATCACTCTTGTATAATGACGAAGACTCTCGATGACACTGTAGTTCGTTCTAGTCCCGGTCTTTTATAACCCGGGTCATACCCATTCCTGGGTAGGACAGGATATTTCACTACAATACCTCCCCGCAAGCTAAATTCTTCATGGAATTTTGCTCAATACTTTTTTCTTTAGGGGTCAGGGCATAGGTGTTTAGTTTTTTTTTCTTTTTCTTTTGCTTCTTCTCCTAGAGTCCTTGATTTTCAGAGAATCCTTGGTTACCTCTATTGGTACGTTTATGTTCGCGGGAGGTTTAATATTGAATGTATCGTAGAGAACCTCCATAGAAATCTCAAAATCCTTATTTGTGGTTTCTACAAATCTGGGTCTTAGTTGGTTCAAGTGTCTCTTACAGACAAATTTTTGTCCTTTTACCAAATAGACCACCTTCCAAATCCTTCGAGTTATTGTACTATCTTCCCACAAACATTTTCCTGCACGATAATTTTTGAAGAAGACTTTTTTGCCTTCTTTGTAAAATTTCGTCTCCAAGTTTTGTTTCCTTGAGGTCTTATTCTTTTCCTTAGATAACAAACTATCGAATATTGACCTAATTTTCCTTGCAAACATTACTTCTGCAGGAGACAGATTACCACTGATATTATGATTAGGTGTGGTTCTATACACCATCAAAAAGGTTTGTAGGTTTTTTTCATTTGTGTTGATACCATCTGCTTTCATCATTGCCCTTTTAAATCTATCGACGAATCTCTCCGCCTGCCCGTTTGACCTTGGATTATATGCAGGTATCGTAACATGTTCTATCGCTAACGCTTCGCAATAATTCTTAAATTCAGCTCCAGTGAACATCATCCCATTATCGCTCTGCTCTATTACCAATTTTTTCAACATCTCTTGTTGCAATATCATTTGTGTTTGGAGATCCTTTTGAATTTTTTGTTGGTCTTCCTGCTTTTTCATTAACAATTGAACTGCTTCTCCCAGTGTTTTAGTTAACTTGGCTAATTGTTCCATTTTCTTTTTTATGTGTATAGTTGATGAATAAGTTGTATCCACAGGTAAGCAATAATACCCGTACTTTTTTCCTTTTATGAGGGGGTAAAAAAATTACCTCTCACCTTAACTTATTCATTCTTTGCATCAACTTTCCAATCTTGTTCACCAAACTGATATTTAGCGAGCTTTGCCGAATCTTTGTTCAATCTGGTCTTTTAGTGAGTCCCAAATCTTTGTTGTCACTCTGTTTTATTGGTGTACTTCACGTAAGCGCAATTTCTACTTCACCAATCTGTTATTTTTAGCGTACCCCACGTAAATGCGAATCCTTTGTTGCCAATTTGTCATAAGTGGCTTACCATACATAAGTGCGAATCCTTCGTCGCCAAATCTGTTATATCCCAGGATGGGATAAACAGAGAAAGAATAGTGCAAGAAATAATTCTTAACACTGAGGATATAGGAATAGAGATTTATTATACCTCAGTACAATAAACCAATATATGCGTACACCAGCGAACAGTTAACAAGAATAACAATCAAGAAGACAATGTCTCTGTATGCATCTGTCTTGTGAAGAATGCTTCCGTCTAATGACGTATAACTCTCGTCTTAGGACGATGGTTCTCGTATAATCACGATCACTCTTGTATAATGACGAAGACTCTCGATGACTCTGTAGTTCATTCTAGTCCCAGTCTTTTATAACCCGGGTCATACCCATCCCTGGGTAGGACAGGATATTTCACTACAACATCTCCTAAAATCATAATTTAATAATATGGTAACCCAGCATTGCAATCTAGTCACTGTATACATAGGAATTTTTTTTTAACCAAAAATTGAGAATAGAGTTCTGTGGTCTGTCTTTAAACAAAAGCTTGTTCCATGTATAAATTTGTGAAATTTTTTCACTGCAACTACCATTAACACCTCCTTTTCTATCTGGTTGCAGTTTTTTCTGCCAGTAATATAAAGTAACACAAAGCATCTATGATGGTCTTCATTGTTAACGTCATCATCTTTATGTAGAATTACTACTCCTTTACCATAGCCATTAGCAACCGATGCCAAGGTTTCTGCTTTCAGATTGTAATGCACTAATGATAAAAGTCTGACATTAGTATTTTCTTGATTTCTTCATCTGCCTTTTGACGCTCATTCTTCAAGTTTCACTTTACATCTTTTTTAATAAAATTGTACAATGGAGCTCTCAAATTCTGCATATAAGGTATGTAGATTTGATAATTTCCTAGTCCTAGAAATGCTTTTAGCCTAGTAATATTTGTTGGAGAAGGCATATTCTTAATTGCACTTATCCTTGACAGATTTCATTAACAACCATTTTTGTCAATGATTTGTCTTAGGTACTTGATTTTAGCCATAAACAACCTGTTTGAACCTGTACTCTCATATTTTTCCAAAATCTTTTTGACATGCTCAATATGCTGTTCCTTAGATACACTTTTGATCAAAATATTATCCAGATAAGCAACTGCAAAATTACAATCTGCATAGTGTTCTTAGCTTATTGAAATATCGCTAGTCATTTTTATTCAAAAACAAAGTTGATTGAACTTATATAATTCCCTTCTGTGTATTTATTGTTATGAACTCTGAACTTGTACGTGCAAATATGTTCAGTATTTGTCTATATTTCTGAGATGAGATACTATTTACAATATTCAGACTATTGTTTTTATCTTGGTTGCCATTTGTACAACGTTTCAGCTGTTGTAAACTCCAGCCTTCTTCAGGTGCTAGGAATTTTGAACCGAACACTTTATTATGGTCACTGAGGTATATCATTCTCATTACCCTTTTGGTAGTCATGAGTATCTCCCGCTAACCCAAGTCTTTAAGTTACTTGTTCACCACTGCTGTCACCTGGTATTGAACTCACAACTCTTTGAGTCAAGTCACTGGAACTAAACAATGTCTACATCCACTGGGCCATGTGTCCTTAAGAACAACTGAATTCCTGGGACTTATGAACCTAATGTTCAGTAACCATTTTTTACCAGATTTCATTTTGCAATTTTTGATGTTAATAAGTTTCTCTAGTATTTTTTTGATGTTAATGATTTTCTCTAGTATTTTACCTAATAACCTGATGGAGATGCTGACTTTCTGCATACAAACAACACACTTCAAATTGAGATGAGACATATATCAGCAGGATGAAGGCTTAGCAATAGGCTCACCATTATCACCATCACTGGCTAACATATACATGGAATACTTTGAAGAGATAGCATTAGAATCCATGGCTCTAAAGCCAACTCTATGGCTGAGATACATTGATGACACCTTCATAACCTAGCCACACCAGGAGGAGGTCCAGATGTTACTGGACCATGCGAACTTAATAAGATCATCAATAAAGTTCGCTATGGAAAAAGAGAATGACAACAAACTGGCATTCCTGTATGTGCTAATAACTCAGAGGAAGGTTGCACGCCAACATTCACCTGACAATAACCCAAACTTCAACTCCCACCACCCATACAATGTAAAGAAAGGGATTGTCTGCTGCCTGCAACATCAAGCAAAAGTCATGTGGTGACCCAGAGACATATGAACAAGAAATGGTCAGTATAAGCAGTACCCTACAACGTAACAATTATCCAGGATACATGACAACAACACTAACGAACATGGAAGGGAGGGTGCATGAGAACAACAACTCTCAGAAAACAGCCTCTGTCTGCCTACCCTATATAAAGGGGTTATCAGAGAAAATACAAAGGATCTGTGGTCCGCAAAACATCAGGACAATCTTCAGAAGTGGTTCTACACTTCGCAGGTACCTCTCTCTCGAATAAGACCCCCAACAGAAGAGGACATGACTAAGGATTGTGTGTACGCCATTACATGTACCTATGAGAAGAAATATAAAAGAGAAACAGGCTGCCTCCTTAAGGTAAGGCTTCAAGAACATTGCAAGGCCGTAATATGAGGGAAGATAGAAAAATCAGGCGTAGCTGACCACATATGGAGGGAGAAAGGGGATCACCACTCTCTATGGGATGAAGTTGAAATAATAAATAAAGAACACCACTGGAAACTATATAAACTTAAGGAATCACAACATATGCTAGGCTATAAAAACCTCCTAAGCCAACCAAGCATAGAGATGAATATAATATGGGAACCAGTAATACAGTGTACCAGAGAAAATCATTAGTGTCAAATATTGCAATATGAGCTCTGGTAAAATACTAAAGAAAACCATTAACATCAAAAATTGTAATATGAACTCTGGTAAAAAAAATGGTTACTGAACATTAAGTTTATAAGTCCCAGAAATTCAGTTGTTCTTGTCCTTAAGGATATAGATTTTGGTTAGTTCCAGTGACTTGAACCAAAGAGTAGTGAGTTCAATACCAGTAACAAGTATCTTAGAGACTCAGGTTAGAGGGGGATAACTCATGACTAAATGAGGCTTTGCACAAAGAATGATATACCTAGTGATTAATAAAGCATTCAGTTTGCAATTCCTAGCACCTGAAAAAGGCCAGAGCATACAATGGCAGAAGTGTCATGCAAGTGGCAACCAAGATGAGGACAATAGTCTGAATAATGTAAATAGTGTAGAAAGATCCAGCGTTGAAAAAAATTTTTCCACCATTCAATTTTGCAAAAATTTCCTCTGGACATGGTAATTCTAAACATTTGTTTAATCCAGTAAAAAAATCAGCACAAATACAAATTTTATTATTTTTTCCTTTACATACACTGCTGGTGGTGCCCATTTTGAATAGTCAATTTTTTCAATTACACCCATTGTTTTTCAAGTTTAATTCTTTGTTGACTTGATCTAAGGTTGAAACCAGTATGCTACTTTTTGGTTTAAATACTGGCGTCAACTCTTTTTCACTTGAAATTTTGCTTTTGACTTTGGAACCAAATTTCTCTAACAGAACATCCAGAAAACAATTCTTTCTTTCAATCTTCATATAAATTTTCACATTGTTTTTTGAAACTGTTCAGTTATATATTTGCAATAAATGTTTATAGGTAAATTTCATAAATGCTGAATATAAATTTTTTTTCTGTGAGAACTTTTCTCTGCTTTAGTTTTACAGTGAGACTAACTTTTCTACACTTATAGCACTTTAAATTCTTGATGGGACAGTCATCACCGAGATGTAACCTTCCACATCTAAAACATAGATTCATTTTTCTTATAACATATTTTTCTTTTCCTTGTATATATGCACATTCTTTTTCTTTAATTTCCTCCATAATTTGTCTCGGATTTTGCATTCTCTGGCATTCATCCCATATTTTCGTAGTGTTAGTTTTTGATTCTAGCACATATTTCTGCATCTTTTTTGTCATTAACTCTTGAATAAAAATTAATCCTTAAAACATATCCAGAGTCAGCTCATTTAATTTGAATCTTTTATACTCCTTGTTAACAATTCCAGCATATGTGACAGAATCGGTCTTTTTTTTTTGTCAGATTGTATTGAATAATAAACTTTTCTTGCTAAAAATTTTTATCAGAATATTTGCCATTTCCTCAAAGCAAATTCTTCCTGGTTTTTCAGCAGTACAAAATTACAGTATTTCTTATGTTCTACTAATGCTAATTTTCTCAACAAAAGTCAATTTTTTTCATCTTTCCAGTTGCTGTATTCTTCTCTGTAAATTAGCTCATATCTAAAATAAGTATAAAAGGTAATTCCATCATGTGAATTGTATGTACATTCAGCTATGGCATTTGCCACTGTGTTGGGAATGAACAAAATTAGAGAATTTTCCACTTTCTTCTGAATTATTTTAATGAACTTTTGTTGTTGTTTCTGGATTGTCAACAACTGCTGTTGTTGTATTTTTACCATTTGGACTAATAATTCTTCCATATTTAAAAATATCTGTGTTTTTCTTTCTTTATGCACAACAAAAACAAAAAAATTTACACCAATATGGTTCTAATTTTTTGTCATCACTCTTGTTATGTGTACCACAGGAAAAAAGGTCTTTTTCCTACTTCATATGTTTCAATTCCTCATCTATACTGTTATAACTACTAATGGTTATAATATATCTTGACTGACTCCAACGGTACTCTAATGAACACTAGCAGAATTCTGACACTGAACTCTCTTTGGGTTCTTTATTCAAGGCATCTTACCTAGTTAATTTCTGTTACTGAAGATGTCATATTCACTTCACAATACTAGATGTTTCAGGGTTCATACCAGTTCTGTTCTGAAAGGGCAACCATGTGCTGTCTTTCTGCAGAGACAGCACACTAAGCATAGTCTCTTTAACTAATGGGGATGGGTACCATTATCAGTAGCAATTGTTTACCCCATTTATATTTTGTTTCCACTACAGGAGGTCGAAGTATTGTTGACATGTTTCTTATTCTGGAACATACTGAACTGCATATGGGATTATTTACTGTAATGCAGCTCTATTACATTTAAGTTTAATCTTGAGTAAATTGAATCAAGTATCAGGGTATTGCAATTGCATTTTCCTTCACTAGATGATCAATTTTATTAACATGGAACATAAGAGATTTTATATGCCACCTGACTTCATTAACAAAATAAAACATTATTTACATTCAGTCACATGTCCTCGTTTTTGTTGTTATTATCACAATGAACATTTCCAGCATTGTGCTTTTTTATTTTCAGATAGCTGTTTGGGTAACCTTCAGGGAATTTTAAGAGTTCAGTTTGGAATTTACTAATGGTTACCCAGAATGAAAGATGCCTGAAAAAGGTTAGAAAGCACAATAGCCAATATGTTGTGCTCATAACAACAATAATTCAGAAAGAAGGCAATCAGGTGATAATAGCAACAAAGATGAAGACATCAGACTATATGTAAATAAATTAAATAATTCCTCATTCCAGAAACTCAAACAGAACATAGTTTTATATTTAAAACAAATTATGATATAATATACAACTATACTTTATTTTTTTTACATTTTGTATCTTGTAAATATTATAAGTTCTGTTTAATACATACAAGAAATACTAAAAAGAGCAACATTTAAATTATCATAGCACATGAACTATTGAATTGATTCAATTTTCTGTGGCCTTAAAGGTGAGTTCAATTACATAGCATATAATATAGAAAATGCACTTTTTTTAATATCTTAAATGAAGAGAATAGGAAATACATACAAAAAGTCCAAACCCATTTTATATTGATATTCTTAATTGGTATAAGTGAATTTGATAGGATTTCTTCCTTTATACTTTTAATAGAATTTCATTGCATTTTATATTAGTCATGCCTCTTTTGACTATTTCTTTCTTATATATTTGCATAAATATATTTATATACATGGTGAAGAGATATGCAGTCTAACTCTTCTGCTAAATTTCTGTACACATTTCTAGAATTACTTCTCAATATCTGATGTCACTTACTACTGAGCATTCATTCTCAGACAATTGTGACTTGACTAGGAAAGATATTAAAATGTTATCATATAGGAAAGCAAGTCTTTTCTCTTTACACCCACTCTGTGAGTTGGGAATCATGTCTGTTGCCTTTCTCTGAACACTTGACATCTCAACTTGAGTCATTTTCTTACCAATGTGATATGGCTTCCTTTTGTCTTTTCTACAAATATTTTCATGGCAACTGCTCTGACAAGCTTTTTTTTCCCTGGTGCCTTGACCATATAAATTTAAGCATGCTACTAAATTGACATCTAGGTCTCACTCTTTTATCGTTGAAATTGTTAAATGTAACCACCTCTTCTACTCTAACAGTTTCTTTCCACACACTTCCAGCCTGTAGAACTCACTTCCATTTACTTGCTTCCCTAATAGCTAGAATCCCCAAAACTTTAAATGCAATGTCAATTGCTATCTTTTATCTCCTTGAATTCCATCTATCTTTTATTGAACTCATTATTCAGTCGTAATTAATTTAGTGAGACAAGCTTGCTAACCATTATACCATGTTGAGAGGGTTATATTCTGTAATGACTATATATATATATATATATATATATATATATATATTGAATGCTGACATGATACAATCAGGAAATTATGTGAATGTTATATCAGGAAATAAACTCTTTAGCTCTTTCTGACATGAAAAAAGCCTATGACAAAAATAGACAAGAGTCATTTATTGGTTCATTTAAAGTTTGTAATTACATTAGATATTGAAATATAGCTAATGTAAAACTTTTGTATGTGCTTATGGTTTATGTATACATAGACTCATTTTATTACAGGTATAATATATTAATAGCATGCATATAGTTGGTGAAATCAGGCAGAGAGAGAGAGTTTCTTTTAATGGGGCATGAGATTCCTAAAAGATTTGATTCCAGGTTAGACAGAACTCAAGTAATGTTGGAGGTACTGTTGGGTCTATGTTTCAATAAATATAAAGAGAAGTTTAGTCAGTTTTTCTACACAACACCTCCATTTTTAAGATTTGCATTTTCTCTTGAAATCATATATTTTCTTTTTTTGGGATAAATTCCAACATTTTTAGAAGATTTCTTTTTCTTTTCATAATATGACATGTTTGATTATTTATATTTGAAGTTGGTAAGTTAAAAGTATTATATAATGCATCCATTGGTAAATTTCTTTGTTGGGTTTTTATTTCATTGGCATGTCTTGGTTTTAATTGGTTTAAACATATTTTATGTCGCTAATTTTGACCTTGTACCGTATACATATTCTATTTCAACATCTTTCCAACTTTCTTTTCTTGCCTTCAGAAGTTACATTTTATCTCCAGCTTTGAAAAGTGTTACCATTAAGTCTGTACTATGCCAACTTTTTATTTTGCTTCCAGATAGTAATTTGTCAAACACCAATTTCATTTTTCCTGGCAAAAATTAGTTCTGCTGGCGATATCCCCGATGCAGTATTAGGGTTAGAAGTTAGTCTATAAATACTTAAAAACTGTTGAAGCATTCTTTTCTCTGTCTCCTCCCTGTTTGATTTCTTTAATGCCCTTTTCATTGTATCAAAAAACATTCAGTCTGACCATTTGATCATGGGTGGTATGGAGGTGTTGTTACATGTTCAAATGCATAGTATGTGCAAATATTTTGAAATTTACTCTTACAAGTAAATTGTATACCATTATCAGTTACTATAGTGCCTGAAAATTAAAATCTTGAAAACAATTTATGAAGAAAATCTACAGTTGCAGTAAAAGTAGGCCTTCTATACTTAAATATTTCAGGCCATTTTGAAAAAACTGTCAACAACAATCAAGTAATACAAACTATACAAAGGTCCTGTGTAATCAACATGAAACCTAGACTAATGTTTATCAGTGTTAGCTTTGGTTGATAGTTTACATGATAATTTTGCTACTAGAGCACAACCCCTGCATGAGTTAACCAAATTTTGAATATTCTGATCCATTTTAGGCCAACATATATAATTTCTCAAAATGGATGCCCAACATGAAACTGCTTTAAAACTCTTTTTTGTAAAGAAACAGGAACTACTACTCTTTCAGCATACATAAGTACATCATCATAGAAGAAAAAAGAATTATTATTTTCAGTAACACCTGGTTTAGTTTTTCTTTCTTTCCATCTTACTTTTACATCATTCATCATTTTGTGAATTTCTTTTCCATTGAACTATAATTTTTTCAAATGTTATTAGTGTTCAAGATGCACAGGCAATTGCTTTTATTTTACCATCCTTGAATTTATGACAACTGCCCAATGCCACAATTACTCGCATCTGATGTTACCATTTCTAATTCAGGATTGAAATGTGTTAACAATAATTCTGAAATTAACATGTTTTTTATATTTTCAAAAGACTTGACATTCATCATACCAGTTACACACTGCACCTTTTCAATAATTTATTTAAAAACACTCTTAATTTATGTATGTTTAACACAAAGATTGTAACAGCTTGCATGTCCTAGAAATTATTGTAAAGTAGCAACATTTATTGAGACAAGAGAATTTTAATGGCACTCATCCTTGATGGGCTTGGTCTATGTCCATTTATATCAATTTTTTATCCCAAGTATTTTTAAGTGCTTCTGAAAAATTGGCATTTCTCTTCACTATGTTTGAACCCATAATTCTTTAATCTATGGAATACTTGTTTTATGTGTTCTGTATGTTGTCATCTAGTTTTGATTTTTATGAGTATGTCGTCCAAATATGCAATGGTAAAGTTTAAGCCAGATAGCATCATATTCATTACTTGCTGGAAAATGCTAGGCACCACTTTTGCCACTCCTCATATAGTAGCTTATTAAAACTGCATAGACCCTTTATGTGTGTTAATTGTTAAGTAATTTAAAAAATTATTATCAACTTCCACTTGTAAGTATATGAAAGGTCAATTTTTGAAAAAAATCTTCCCCCATTTAATTTAGAAAAAAATTTCTTCTGGGAATGAAAACAGATATGTGTGAGGTAGTAGAAACTCATTTAACCCTGTAGAAAAGCATGAATATTATAATTATTTTTCACATACACTGTTGGAGCTCCCACACAGAATAATCTATGGGTAAAATAATTCCTAGAGTTTCTAATCTATCAAGTTCTTTGTTAATGGATTCCACAACTGCTAAAGATCTGCTATGTTATGGTTTAAAAACAGGAACAACATTTTCCTTTAATTGAAAAATGGTCTTCACCTTAGTACATTTTCCAAGATTTTTGAAGAATGCTGTAATAAAATACTTTTTTTAACTCCTTTAAAAAAACTTTCAGTCAC
This sequence comes from Ascarosepion bandense, assembly GCA_037127315.1. NCBI lineage: Eukaryota > Metazoa > Mollusca > Cephalopoda > Sepiida > Sepiidae > Ascarosepion > Ascarosepion bandense. The sequence goes on from JBBBDQ010029489.1 coordinate 202,732, forward strand.
CATACTTGTTTTGGAGGAGAAGCAATCCATTTTTTTACAGAACGAAGTTATGGACACTCTCCACAAACTGAACAGTTCTATTCAGTCTGCACTCAATAAGTTTAACATATTATTCTTTAAAGTTTTACTGATACATGAAACATTACATGTAATTTTGTCTTGAAAGCATATTTTTTTTTCCTGAGATGCGATGTGCAACTTTTTAAATTTTCTTTAATGTAGGCTCCCCAGTATTTTTCCAAGATTTTTCATTAATTATAGTACTGTCACTGCCTGTGTACACTTGAAATTTTACTTTAGCATTATTCATCGTAATCTTCACAAATTTCCTGTTTTGGGCCTCATTCAAATCTTGAGTTGACAATACAACTTTGACTGCATTAAAATGTCTTACATTTTTTTTCTTTGCTTTGATTTGCAATGACTTTGTTTCTATCCCAGTTTTCCACACTGGAAACTGTATTTTTTAACAGACAATCTGCCTTAAAATGAAGTCCTCCACAACTGTAACATGGGTTTAGTGCAGTTGTTTTTTTTTTTCTTCTTTTTTTGCCCTTTAGTTGCACCATCTGCACTTGTACAATATTCCTTTCTGCAATTTTTGCAATAAATTTAGAATTCTTTGGCATTCTTCTGCCACTGTCTGTAAAATCAATTTTGGGCCCTTCTCGAGTTTTTGCATCTTTATTCAAAGTTAATCCTTGCACAAAAATCAAACATAAACCTATCTGGAGATCAGTTCACGCAGTTTAAATTTTTTACATTCCTGATTGACAATATCAGCATAAGCAACAAAATCTTCATCTTTTTTTTTTGTGAGTTTTAAGCATTGTCAATGTGTATGAAATAGGGAGTTTCATGCACTAATGGACACAATTTCCATAAAAGTATCTGTACATTTTTTTTTCCTCTGGCCAGCCACAGCAATCTTTTTGGAAAATTTCTTTGTATTCTCTGTAATACAACAAAAACATAACACCTTCTTTGCCAGCAGTATTTGTCATTGCATCAGGTGTGAACAAAACTGTAGTACTAGTTTCATTTGATTTATACAATATTGCGTCAACATCCATGTCTGATGTTTCAATATTTGTAGTAGTAGTTGTTGCTTTTTTTCCAGCAGCTGTTCAACCATGACTTCTATGTTCTCCATATTACTACATTATTTCCAATTCTTGATTGATGTAATTTCCAAACTTTTTACAATATCAGAATTATAATTTTTTTTCAATTGTAAGTCTCCCAGTATAAACTAATCAGTTTCCTCAATAAACTTTTGAGGCTGTAACCTACAAGAAAGTTGTTGAGCACCTAGATAGGAAGAACCTCTGTAATAAGCATTATGGGTTTCACTCAGCCCAATCCACTGCTGATGTCCTAATTACCATTACACACAGATTTAGTGAGGTTCTTAATGACATACACAACTCGCAGACCATAGCATTAGATATCTTTAAGGTCTTCAACAAGGTTTGCTACACGAGTTCTCCAGCTATGGAATTACTGGAAGGATTTTTTTCAATTATACAATCCTTCCAAACAGAAAGTAGTTATTAACAGCCAGTTCTCAGAGGTCAAGGGGATCAATACAGGCAACCAACAGGGGTCACTTCTTGGACCAATCCTCTTTTTGATTTACATAAATGATCTGTCTAAGAATATACTCAGATCATTTGTAAACATCTATGCTGAAGATACGACAATATACGGACATACCTCTAAAACTCTTGGCAATCAGAGATTGACAGCTGACCTCTCTACATTCTAAGGAATGCTATGTTGATTAGAACAATCTGATGGTGTCAAAACTGATGAATGCACTTTGTGAAGAAGAAATTATCACTTCATTTCCTTTATGGCTTTTGGGGTTGATAAATCAACATGTGGACAAGCACTATGACTTTCTAGTTTCTTTGTTCTGTAGATAGTGTTTCTCGTTCAATGGCAGTGCTTCAGATTCAAGGTTGATGGCTAAAACTCTGTAGTAAAAGTTTCACCAGGCCTCAGCAATTCATAATAGAGTATTTTTTTCATATCTGACCAAATACATTGAAATAACATTCAATTTGATACTGTAGGTTGTTTTGGATCCATCGTGTGTGTTTTGATACTTTGGATTATAATACTGCTTATCTCCAGTAATACTTTTCCACAAAAAATATTTTTTTATATCTGATAAAAAGAAAAAAATGTGCATTATGGTGTAATGGATATCAGCTCAGAATAATAAATTGAAGAGCTAAGTTCGAATTCCACTTGGGTTTGTTACATTCACTTATGTGCAAATACTCTTGGTTACTCAGCAACTTGATACTGTGACAAATTGGACACATTGGGGGTTCATAGAGCTGCTAGAATATATTGCAGATGAGAAGCAAGATCCATGGGTTACTGAAAGCATATTGTATTGTCAGAAGTTGTCAAGATCTCTATTTAGAAAAAAATATCAGTATATCATATTCTCTGACTAAAATTAAATACATCATATAGCTTGATATTTACTGAGCTTAGATTGCTATGGTAATGCTGCTAAGTGTGTCAATGGCCGAAGACATCACTGTTGATGGAAGTGTCATGGTGTTGCTGCAGAGTGTGTTAATGGCTGAAGACATAACTGTTGATGGATGGGCTGTAATGTTGCTGCTGGTATCTTGGTTAAACTTGCATACTGTGGTGTCTGTCACTAATGCCAACTTGGTTGGATCTGTTCCATGAATGAAATCAGTGTTGATATTATAGTCAGTCAGTGGATCAAAAATTGCTGCTGTGAAAACTGTGTGGCTTTTTACTGATTGGTCAGAAAAGATGATTTATGACACTGGTATTTTTGAATTTGTATACTGGGAGTGAGTGTACACAATCAAATGAAATTATGATCTGTTTTTGTCAGATGAGCTGTGGATGTTAAATGTGAGCACTTTAATTGTACGACAGTTTTTGGTACTCCACAAAACAAAAGCAGAATTTGAACCTGTGTGTTATTGGTTAATCCACTCTGGAAGATTTTTCTCTCTGATTTATGTCTCATAGGCAAATGAGCAGCATTTAGATTTTTTTTATAATCATTTCACCCCAAGTAAGGCAGGAACGTCACAGGTGCACATGAGGGTAAAAAACAAGGTAGAGGATCATGTTGAAGAAAGATAAGATTGGAATCAAGTAGATAGAAGATGGCAATTGGCATTGCATTTAAACTCATGGAGATTGTAACTATCAGGGAAGCAAGCAAATGAACAAGAGTTCCACAAATGGGAAGTGAAAGAAAAGAAACTATTAGAGTAGAAAAACTATTTTGATGGTAAAAGGGTGAGACCTTAATGCCAATCTTGTAGCACACTTAAATACATTTGGCTATGGAACCAGGAAAAAGCTTGTCAGAACAGTTGCCATGAAAATACGTGTAGAAAAGACAGAGGGAAGCCACATCACATCAGTGAGAAAGTGACTGAAGACAGGTTACCACGTCAGGATTGATTATATTGCAAATCATCCTTTGGAGTTTGAGAAATTCAAGATGAATAACAGGAGAACCTGACCAGATATGGCATCAGTATTCAATGCACAGATAATTGGTAGATTTATAAATGTGCAAAATGGATTCTGACAAAAAAGAAATTCCTAGCCTAACACAAAAAAAAATTCCTGGCCTGACAGAGTGACCCAACTTTCCTAGTAGTAGATGTAGCTATGGATTCGATATAGTTGTTTCATTTGAGGTCATTTCAGAGGGCGAGGCCAAGGAGGCACAGTGTGTTGCTCTCTACGAGACTAGCATCATCCATTATGATGGGAAGCAGTAAAGTTTCTCTATGGTGGTTAAAGAAGAGCAGCTTCATTTTGAAGGCATTCAAATTTATGATTAATTTCCCACCCCATTCAATCACAGATTGGAGGTCCTTTTGAAGGGCAACACTCAGGTTTACTTTGTAAGCTTTGGCAGATTTATTTTTGAAGGCATAACTCACTCCCAACCTCCCCCAGATGACCTTCTCATAACACCACTGGAGATGTGCCAAGGAGGTGTGTTGTGAAAACCTAACAAGATGCATGTGTTTCTGTAGCCCTTCAGCACATAAACAATTCCTAATCAGCCATGTTAACACTCCTGATCTCTGCTCTGAACTGGAGACATTGTCCAGTCTGCCACTGCAGCCCTTAAAATGCATAAATTTTGGCAAACGTCTTTATTATGTGGCTACTCAGAAGCTGGTCTTTGGGTAGAGGAATGTTCATTTGACTAATGTGAGCACCACTGCATCACATCCAATATGAACAGCAAAATGACTAGCTAGCCTCTCAAAAGCCAACAACACAAACCCCATATTAAATGGCTTTAACTGAACAAAAGAAACATGTATGCATATCTGTAGCCTAATACAGGACTTCACTGAACTATTTCATCACCTTATAGCAACATGTGTCTCATTCATACTGCACAGTTATAAGTGTTATTTGATCACAAGATGGCTAAAAACTTTCAAAACTTTAGCAGAATATATACTGCCCATTTCCATGTATATATCATACCCAAGTTAAGATTATCATTGTCGTTCACAGAGTCGCAATTTTATTTTTTGTAAGTGTATTTGAATATTTTGTGCTTTAAATAAAATAAAATTTCTCTCGAGTCCCACTTACTGCATTAATATCTGATATTTTTAAATTTCAATTGAATGTTTAATTTCTGTATAAATGTTATGGGGAAACACACCTCCTTTATTAATAAGAGTTAACGGGAAGTTCATAGGAGTTCTTTAAACTTCTATTGGAGTTCAGTAGAACTACTAGGCAGTTGATATTAGTCAGCAGTTAGCTGAATACTAAGGAGTCAGCTTTCAGTGGAAGATTACCACGTTCATAACATTTTGGGTATGTTAAGTCGATTAGCAACCGACACAGCACGATTATAACCTTCAGTGCAAAAACTACTCCACAACACTAAATAAGAAGTTATCATTATTTAAACTATTTATATTCTTTCAAATGTCAAAATCAGTGTATATATGCTAGGCCATGAAGAACTCCTTAGTAGACCTTGCATAGAAAAAAATACAATATCAGAGATGCTGATAAAGAAAGAAATATAAATGACAGTAAGTCTCCAACTGCAGCAGGAGCAATCATAACATTAGCATCAGCAGTAGTCAAAATATGACAGCCATCAGCAGTTGCAATTCTAATCAGCAGGTAGGTTAGGTTTAAGGCTCCAAGTTTACTAGAGCATGGAACAATGGCCTAGTGGATTAAACTGTTGGTTTGTGAATTTAGTGACAAAGTGAATGTGAATCCTTGAATGTTTAATATTTAGATATATTCATATTCAAATAAATGATATTAAGTTTACAAATATTTACTTATATTCTATGCTTCAATGGTAAAATGATGTAAATGAGTCAATCCTGTCTTCTCATCACGTAACCCATTAGAATTGTAAGAGCACTACATGTACTGCAGCAATAGCAGCAGTGGTATGTCTAAGAAAAGATAGCCTGGCAGAGCCCAGCCCTTTTCAAACTGGTCTTAAATTAAGCTTTCTTTTCAGACTAGTTGCCATTTCCTGCCTTAAGCAAGGGTGCTCTTTGCCATTTAATCCACTGCTGGAGGAAGATAGATTCATGCCTTTCCCAAGGACATGCAAACAAAGTGCATGAAACAAAAAACAGAATCAATTGAAATTTGAACTCACTATTACCAAGTTCAAATTTCAGTTGAATTCATTGCAAGTACCCTTGGGAAAGGTATTAATCCATCTCTTCTTACTCCATCTATTGGTTAAATAGCAGATCAGATTAGGTTCTATAACCTTGGATGGCAACCAGTCTACTGCAGCAAGTAATGGCAACCTACTGCAGGAAAATCTTCTGCCTAGTCAGTCATGTCTCTTTCAAGACATGATCGCCCAAGCGTATATCACATATGACACTTAACTGACTGGCATCTTATATGTGCGTTGTGGTGTAATGGATACTGACTTGGAATGAGAAATCGGAAAGCCGTGTCTGAATTCGTTGTATTCAGTTAAATGAAAATACTCTTGGGAAGGGTATTAATCCATCTCTTTTCCTTCCAGCTATGGGTTGGATAGCAGGACAGATTGGGTTCTGTAGCTTTGGTTCTTCTGCCTAGTCAGTCATGGATCGAAAAAGACATGATCACCCAAGTTTGAATCACATATGCCACTTAACTGACTGACTGATATCTTATATGCTTCATTATATTTTGGTGGCTAAAATTTTGTTAACAAAAATATTTATATGAACTGAACAAAAATAGTTTAAAGAGGTTAGAGGTTAGTTACAGAGTAACTTATGCACTATCACTGCACCTGCTAAGCTTTTAATATTGAAATAACAAAAGTTATGTTTAGGATCAACAAGTTTATATTTCATTTTTGTAAATCTGAATTCTTTCTAAGTTTTTTTTTTTCTCAAATCACACCATCTGTATTTGAGCAACAAACTTTTAATTATACTTTCTTTGTTATCATTTTTAAATATTATAAAAGTGGTAAAATAAATGAAAAAAGAGAAGGCTAAACTTATCAATGCCAGATTTGGTGTCCACAATTTTCTGACTAAGAGTGAGTGGTTATAATTACTCTGTGTTAGTGAGCAGGAGGAAAAAGATTAGAGACAATCACCCACTATTAGAAATGATCCACTTGTTACCATGACAATGGCATGTTGTCCACATAGTGGACGACTTCTAAAAACAAATCAACAATTAAACTCTGTTCTGGATATATGAAGCTGAAGAGCATTAAAGAATGATTCATATAAAGCAAAAAAAAAAAAAAAAAAAAACACACAAAGAAAATAAAGGTCAATTTTAATTTTTTTTTAAAATTACATTCACTTTATTTAAAATAATATTCTGAAATATGTATACCTTGCTCTGAAGATAGTTTTTATATTCATTTTGTCTTTCTTCTTGGAGTTTTTTACGGTGGTTTTCATATTGGCCAAGTTTCCAAATACTTGGACTTTCATCTGATGTGAATAACAGCTATGAATAAAGAAAACAAATTTGAAAATAGTTATAACATCATAAAAAAAAACTAAGAGTTGTCTAAACTTTATTTTTTTATCACTATAAAAACTGAGTATCATTTACAAAATCCAACAATCATGAAACTTACTGTGTATCTTGTTTTATATTTGTAAATATACCCAATATATTATTACTTCATTGAATCATGGCAAACAATTATTTTGGAAACTTTTTTTTTAAATTAGTGAACAAGAAATATCAAAGAAATTAATTGTACTTTACTGCAAATTCTTTTTTCTATGTGATGTGTTGCTTCAATATGTTGACAATCATAGCTCTCCACTATTTCTTGTCCTTTGTAGCTCTTAACAAATTTTGTCTCTCCTTGTTATTTTTGTTATGTCATCAATTTATTCAAATACGTTTTCTTTTATCACTCATGCCATCAATGTCCTGTAAGTATCAAATTTTTCAAACTCGTTTCTCATCTCTCTTCCTGATGTTAAGTATAAGTGTCCTTTTTGTTTACATTTTTTCTAAAACTTCATAGTTGCTCACATGTTCAGTCTATGGTGTTCTCAGTATCCTTCTGTTGAATTACATTTCTGCTGCTTCTTCATTCATGAGAAAATTGCCAAATATTCAGTCATATAGAAAGACTGATATGTAACAGTTCAGTACTTTTTTCTAATAAAATTATCCTATATATATATATAAAAATGAGATTATAATTATACATGTGTCAAAAACCTTCCACGAAAACTTTCGACGGAAAGAAAAAATGGTTTAAAAAAAAAAAAAGAGCTTAGAACATGAACGTCAGTCAAAAGTGTTCAGACCGAGATCAGCTTTCCCTGACAATCCATTTAGGTGAAACCTAGGGAGGTTAGCTCATTAGGTGTTATCTATTTATATATATATATATATATATATATATATAATAAATTAGAAAAGATTTTCAAAATTCAAAGGTATCGGATGTACATTTCAACATAGGATGTCTAATAGAGACTCTACATCATGTCAGCAACATTGTTCTTCCAAATGGCGAAGGCCCTGAGTTAGAGTGTAGAGGGGGTTTTGGTTAACAACGGTCACAAAGTGGAAAAGGACAGAGCTGGTAGTCGCAGGGTTACAGGGTGTTGAAATGGTATATTTAGGAAGGGGTGGAATAAGAGTTCATTTTTCATAAAGATAGACAACTAAATGAGTTAAATTACTTTTTAAAGTTAAGATTTTGGGCTGTTTGAAGAGGTGTATTTAGGCGAGAAGAAATGGGTTTCAATATAAGATTTAAAATTTTTTTTATATATATATATATATATATATATATATACACACACATTTATGTTTACAAATATATATATATATATATATACACACACACATGTATATTTACAAATATATATATATATATATATATATATACACACACACATGTATATTTACAAATATATATATATATATATATACACACACACAGATGTATATTTACAAATAAATAAATATATATATATATATATATATATATACACACAGATGTATATTTACAAATAAATATATATATATATATATATATATATATATACACACACAGATGTATATTTACAAATAAATATATATATATATATATATATACACACATGAATATTTACAAATATATATATGTATACGCACATGTATATTTACAAATATATATATGTATACGCACATGTATATTTACAGATATATATATATATATATATATAGACATGCTCATGTATATTTACAAATATATATATTTACAAATATATATATATATATATATACACATATGTATATTTACAAATATACATATATATATATACATACATGCACACGTATATTTACAAATATATATAGACATGCACACGTATATTTACAAATATATACAGACATGCACACGTATATTTACAAATATATACACACGCACATGTATATTTACATATATATTTATATACAAACGCATATGTATATCTACAAATATATATACACACACACACACACACATATATATATATACAAATATATTTATACACACACACACATATATATACAAATATATTTATACACACACATATACAAATATATTTATACACACACATATATATATATACAAATATATATGCACACACACATATATATACACAAATATATTTATATACACACACACATACATATATATATACAAATATATTTATACACACACACATACATATATTTTTTTTTTTTTTTTTTTAATCATATCACCCCAAGCAAGGCGGTAACACCACTGATGCGCAGGGGGCTACGTAAGGGTAAAAAGAATGGAAAAGATTGGAAAAGAGAAAACCAGAAACCGCATTCTAAACAGGAAACAAGGGATGAGCCTCTTCACCTGTTCAATAGATGTGGGTGGAGTGTGAACCGGGCGATAGACTAAACTATCTACGCCAATTGAAAAAAAAAAAAATAATAAAAAAGGAAAAGAGTGAAAAGATTGGAAAAGAGAAAACCGGAAACCGCGTCCTAAACAGGAAACAAGGGATGAGCCTCTTCACCTGTTCAATAGATGTGGGTGATACAAATATATTTATACACACACACATACATATATACAAATATATTTATACACACATACATATATATATATATATATATATATATATATATATATATATATATACACTCCAGATCAAAAATTTAAGACCACTTAAAAATCTTTAAAAAGAAATTTATTTTTACAGATAGATTTTAAACTCCTCCCACTTAAGGTTACCAATACTACAATCTAAAAGGTTATGGAAACAAAAAGCTACATTCCAAACATTTTATTTAGAAATTTACATTTTTATAAAATGAGGCGATTTACACATGATAGCTTTTTTTTTCCCTAACCTTTTAGATTGTAGTATTGGTAACCTTAAGTGGGAGGAGTTTAAAATCTATCTGTAAAAATAAATTTCTTTTTAAAGATTTTTAAGTGGTCTTAAATTTTTGATCAGGAGTGTATTTAAAAATATATTTATACACACACACACACACACACACACACATATTTACAAATATATTTATATAAACACACACATATATTTACAAATATATTTATATACACACACACATATATATTTACAAATATATTTATATATATACACACACACATATATATTTACAAATATATTTATATATATATACACACACACATATATATTTACAAATATATTTATATATATATACACACACACATATATATTTACAAATGTATATATATATATACACACACACATATATATTTACAAATATATTTATATATATATATACACACACACATATATATTTACAAATATATTTATATATATACGAACACACATATATTTACAAATATATTTATATATATACACACACATATATATTTACAAATATATTTAGATATATACACACACATATATATTTACAAATATATTTAGATATATACACACACACATATATATTTACAAATATATTTATATATATACACACACACATATATATTTACAAATATATTTATATATACACACACACATATATATTTACAAATATATTTATATATACACACACATATATATTTATAAATATATTTATATATACACACACACACATATATTTACAAATATATTTATATACACACATATATTTACAAATATATTTATATACACACATATATTTACAAATATATTTATATACACACATATATTTACAAATATATTTATATACACACATATATTTACAAATATATTTATATACACACATATATTTACAAATATATTTATATACACACATATATTTACAAATATATTTATATACACACATATATTTACAAATATATTTATATACACACATATATTTACAAATATATTTATATACACACATATATTTACAAATATATTTATATACACATATATTTACAAATATATTTATATACACATATATTTACAAATATATTTATATACACACATATATTTACAAATATATTTATATACACACATATATTTACAAATATATTTATACACACACATATTTACAAATATATTTATACATACACACACATATTTTTACAAATCACACACATATATATTTACAAATATATTCATATACAAACACACACACATATATATTTACAAATATATTCATATACACACACATATATATTTAGAAATATATTCACACACACACACACATACTATATATTTACAAATATATACCATATACACACACACATATTTACAAATATCTTCATATACACACACACATATTTCAAATATCTTCACACACACACACATAACACAAATATACATACACATATTTACAAATATCTTCATATACACACACACACATATTTACAAATATCTTCATATATACACACACACACATATTTACAAATATATACATACATACACACACACACATATTTACAAATATCTTCATACTTACACACACACATATTTACAAATATGTATATACACACACATATGCACAAATATCTTCATATACACACACACACATATTTACAAATATCTTCATATACACACACACATATTTACAAATATCTTCACATATACACACACACACACATATTTACAAATATCTTCCATATACACACATCTTACAAATATCTTCATACATACACACACATATTTGCAAATATCTTCATATACACACACATATTTACAAATATCTTCACATACACACACACACATATTTACAAATATCTTCACACCACACACAATTCATATACACATATTTAAAGATATTCATATACACATATTTACAAAGATATTCATATACACACACATATTTACAAAGATATTCATATACACACATATTTACAAAGATATTCATATACACACACATATACAAAACATTCATATAAACAAACATATACATATTTACAAAGATATTCATATACAAACACATATATTTACAATTAATTATATACACATAACTCATATACATCCACATATTTATACACACACATACACATATTTACAAAGATATTCATATACACACACATATATTTACAAAGATATTCATATACACACACATATTCATATACATACACATATTTACAAAGATATATATACATACATATTTACAAAGATATTCATACACACATATTTACAAAGATATTTATATACACACACATATTTACAAAGATATGTATACACACACACACACATATTTACAAAGATATTCATATACGCACACATACATATATTTACAAAGATATTCATATAGACACACATATATTTATCAAAAACATTCATATACTCACATACACACATATATTTACAAAGATATTCATATACACACACATATATTTACAAATATTTTCATACACACACACACATATTTACAAATATTTTCATATACACACACACACACATTTTCAAAGATATTCATATACACACACACACACATATATTTACAAAGATATACATATACACACATACACACATATATTTACAAAGATATACATATACACACATATATTTACAAAGATATACATATACACACATACACACATATATTTACAAATATATACATATACACACACACACACATATATTTACAAATATATACATATACACACACACACATATATTTACAAATATATACATATACACACACACACATATATTTACAAATATATACATATACACACACATACACACATATATTTACAAAGATATACATATACACACACATACACACATATATTTACAAAGATATTCATATACACACACATACACACATATATTTACAAAGATATTCATATACACACGCATACACACATATTTACAAAGATATTCATATACACACGCATACACACATATATTTACAAAGATATTCATATACAGATGAATACACACATATATTTACAAAGATATCCATATACACACACATATATTTACAAATATTTTCATACACACACTCACATATTTACAAATATATTCATATACACACTCACATATATTTACAAATATATTCATATACACACATATATTTACAAATATATTCATATACACACACATATATATATTTACAAATATATTCATATCACACACATATATATATTTACAAATATATTCATATCACACACATATATTTACAAATATATTCATATCACACACATATATTTACAAATATATTCATATCACACACATATATATATTTACAAATATATTCATATCACACACATATATATATTTACAAATATATTTATATATATACACACACATATATTTACAAATATATTCATATACACACTCACATATATTTACAAATATATTCATATCACACACATATATATATTTACAAATATATTTATATATACACACACATATATTTACAAATATATTTATATATACACACACACATATATTTACAAATATATTTATATATACACACACACATATATTTACAAATATATTTATATATACACACACATATATTTACAAATATATTTATATATACACACATATATTTACAAATATATTTATATATACACGCACATATATATATATATATATATATATACGCACATATACATGCATATATAAGCATACACATATATATACTCATGCATCCACAAGCATATATTTGCACACGCACATATATATGCAGACGTACATGTACACGCACATACATACACACGTACACACATATGCACACACACATATACACGTACACACATATGCACACACACATATACACGTACACACATATGCACACACATACACACATATGTACACACTCACATATACACGTACACACATATGCACACACATACACACGTTCAGACATATACACATGTTCAAACATATGCACACACACACACATACACACTCATATACACACACCAGTATTTGCGTATTTAGGAAACAAATTTTTTTTTAGACATGTCAGATTAAATAAATTGCTAACATTGTGTTTGCTTATTTTTAAGATTATCCGTGAAACATTGTGTCTGCTTATTTTTAATAAAATCCGTCCACGGATTTTATTAAAAATAAGCAGACACAATGTTTGCAATTTATCTATTCTGACATGTCTAAACACACCAATAAAAGCACACACACATATGCATACACACACCTATATATATATTTATATACTCACACACACACACACAAATATAGCTAGATATTTACATGCACGCGCACACACATATATATAGATAGATATTTACACACACGCGCACACACATATATATAGATAGATATTTACATACACGCGCACACACATATATATAGATAGATATTTACATACACGCATGTATATATAGATACATACATACACGCACACATATATATATATAGATAGATATTTACATACACGTACACATATATATATATAGATAGATATTTACATACACGCACACACATATATATAGATAGATATTTATATACACGCACACACATATATATAGATAGATATTTACATACACGCACACACACATATATATATAGATATTTACATACACGCACACACATATATAGATATATATATTTACATACACGTACACACATATATATAGATAGATATTTACATACACGCACACACACATATATAGATAGATATTTACATACACGCACACACATATATATAGATAGATATTTACATACACGCACACACATATATATAGATAGATATTTACATACACACGCACACACATACATATAGATAGATATTTACATACACGCACACACATATATATATAGATATTTACATACACGCACACACACATATATATAGATAGATATTTACATACACGCACACACATATATATAGATAGATATTTACATACACGCACACACATATATATAGATAGATATTTACATACACGCACACACACATACATAGATAGATATTTACATACACGCACATATATAGATAGATATTTACATACACGCACACACATATATATAGATAGATATTTACATACACCACATACACACACATACATATATAGATAGATATTTACATACACGCACACACATATAGATAGATATTTACATACACGCACACATATATATAGATAGATATTTACATACACGCACACACATATATATAGATAGATATTTACATACACGCACACACATATATATAGATAGATACGTACATACACGCACACACATATAGGCACATAGATAGATATTTACATACACGCACACACATACATAGATAGATATTTACACACACGCACACACACACATATATAGATAGATATTTACATACACGCACACATATATATAGATAGATATTTACATACACGTACACACATACATATAGATAGATATTTATATACACGCACACACATATATATAGATAGATATTTACACACATGCATACACATATATAGATAGATATTTACATACACGCACACACATATATATAGATAGATATTTACATACACGCACACACATATATATATAGATAGATATTTACATACACGCACACACATATATATAGATAGATATTTACATACACGCACACACATATATAGATAGATATTTATATACACACACACACATATATATATAGATAGATATTTATATACACACACACACACATATATATAGATAGATATTTACATACACGCACACACATATATATAGATAGATATTTACACACACACACACACATATATATAGATAGATATTTATATACACGCACACACATATATAGATATATTTATATACACGCACACACATATATATAGATAGATATTTACATACACGCACACACACATATATATAGATAGATATTTATATACACGTACACATGTACATATATAGATAGATATTTACATACACGCACACACATATATATAGATAGATATTTACACACACGCACACACACACATATAGATAGATATTTACATACACGCACACACATATATATAGATAGATATTTACATACACACACATATATATAGATAGATATTTACATACACACACACATATATATAGATAGATATTTACATACACACACACATATATATAGATAGATACTATATACACACACACACACATATATATATAGATATTTACACACACACACACATATATATAGATATTTACATACACACACACACATATATATAGATATTTACATACACACACACATATATAGATAGATATTTACATACACACACACACACACACACACACATGTAAATATATATTTATGTATATAGGCAGCAACCTTTCTTTTAAGCATGTTTCATTGAAAACGACCAACAAGAAATTCATTTTTTTATTTAATTTTTCCAGTATTTGTGCAGAAATATGGTGTTTAAAAATTTTTTGAATACCAAATTGATCTTGTTTATAATTATTATGCATCTGGTTCCAGTAAAATATGTTGATGTGTGCTATTTTTAATATATTCTTTTGTAAGAATAATTTTATTTATCAGTAATGTAGTTGGGAAAATTACTGTTGACTAATGTTTATTTTATGTGTTTGAGTTCATTCAAGAATATACCTTGGAAGGAGGAACTTTGGTGTGCTTTCTTTAAGAAGTTCGTTATTACTGCTATTTTGTATCTTTCAGAGCATTGGGTATTATAGTCTAGAAGTCAAGCATTCTTTCTGGTGCATTTCTTTATATAGTAAATGTTAAATTCTTTGGATTTTTAGTCTTATATTAACATCAAGGAATGAGAGTTTGTTACTGTCCATGAATTCATAGATAAATTTTAGCGTTGAGTTATTTTTGAAATTTGATTTCAGATAAATTTATTAACCCATAATTTATAAGAACCCTTAAGGAAAATTCTGGTTGAGAATACTATTTAAATCACAATATCAAAAGCATCTCACTATTAGAGAAGCACTATATATCAAACAATTCTCTCCTACCATCAACCCTACATTATTTAATAGTAGAAATGAAATATTGAAAGTTTTTTTAAAATAGAAAGATGCTCACATGATTTCCAGTCACAAGTGATTTTTGTTTAGAATTATAAAATTACAAAGAATATACACTACTAGTAACTAATTAATTTTCAGTTAATATTTTCTTGTTGTTTTTAGTTTTCCCTTATCTGATTTATATAAAAAAAGTTATTTCATTTGAAGAACTATTTGAATGTTAATGAACCATTTCAAAACTATAGAAAATTACCAAAATATTCCTTGTTTGTGGGGATATTTATATCTTTTTATCTTATCTAGGAATGTGACCCAGTTATTCTTATATAGTTTCCTGCTTATTCTTGAAAAACAGGTTCTTTGCATATCTTCTTTGAATATTTTTGGGGTGTAGCATAGATCGAAATACATTTTTAAATACTCAAAATCCTATATTACCCACCATTTTGTGTTCAGTTCTTATCACCACCCAACAATATCACCCAGATTGGGTAAACCTGCTCTATATTAATCATTCTTTATTTTTGTTTTTTTAACAATTGTAATGATACCCCTATAAAACTATTTTTCAATTTTTCTGCCTTTAATAACAATGTTAAATAAATAGGAAAGCAAAGTAAAATATCAACCAACAGCTAAAAGTGCAAAGAATTCAAATGGTTGAAGGATGGAAAAACTGATTATTTTTACAAACAAATATAATTTATTTCTAGGAAAACACAACCAAAAATCTGTGTCTGATTCAAATACATGTAACACATCACTCAATAAATCCTGGGCCTAACTAATAAAACAACAACTTTTAGGCAAATTTTGACTTTATTCATCAACATAGTCTCCTTCTAGGGTGATACACTGATTCTAATGCTTCTCTAACAATTCGATGCCTTTTTTGTAGAATGATTTGTCTTTGGCCTCAAAATATGCCTCAGTTTCCGATATCACTTCTTCATTAGAGCCTAATCCCTTTCCTGGGAGCATTCTTTTGAGGTCTGCAAATAGGGAGCCAGATCTGATAAACAGGGTGGATACGAAAGCAATTCGAAGTGTAATTCATTTAGTTTTACAATCATTGCAATCGATTTGTGATATGGTCCATTGTTTTGGTGAAAGATCACTTTTTCTTCTTCATTTGTGGCAGTTTTTTTGGTAATTTCTTCCTTCAAACGCACCAATAAATCTATATAATATTTGCTATTGATGGTTCTTTCTTTCTCAAAATAACCAATGAATATAATATCCTGTGCATCCCAAAATATAGAGGGCAAAACCTTGGCTGCTGATATTTGCATCTTTGGTCGCTTTGGATGGCTTTCATCTGCTGCTGTCCACTCAGCTGACTGCCGATTTGAGTGGTGGCTGCATGTTTCATCCATTCTTACATATTTATGCAAAAACTTTTTCTTGTTGCGTTGAAACAGTTGCAAACAATGCTCTGAATTGTTGAGTCATCGTTGTTTTTGATTGTCTGTGATCAAACACTGCATCCACTTTAAACATAGCTCTTTCAATGGTAAATGTTCATGCAAAATGGTGAATACACTGCATTCTGATATGCTCAAATCCTCTGCTATCTCACGCAACTTCAATTTACAATCAACCAAAACAATTTAGTACATGTTTTTAGTGTTTTCCAGGACAACTGCCAATTTTACGTGACCTGAATGTTCAGCATCATTTGTGCCTGTACAACTACATTTAAAGTCAGCATACTGCCTCTTAACTGCTGTTTCTGATAAAGCAAAGTTTGAATAACACTTACCAAGCAAAGCAATGCTTGAACAGTATTTCCCCCCATCAGAAATTCAGATTTTTCCATTGTTTTGAAAATTTGCAATAGTAGCTTCACTTACATAACTGTAATTTGTAAACTAATAATCCAATTAGGCCCAAATTTTGTTATATTCCATTTGAAGGTTAGTATTTCACAAAAATCATATGGATTTTTTATTAGTGGCACCATCTATATGTCAAGCCCAGGACTTATTAAGTGATGTGTTACTATAATAAATAACCAACCTATAGTGAAAACATTTTCAAAACTATAATTTATCAATCACTGTTTTATGCAAGAGTTTCCTATCAAAAATTCAATATAGTTTAATAGATAATTAATTTGATAAAACTGTAATATATAATAATAGATATAAATACAATTAAACAAAGCAATCAATTCATTAAATTAATCAAAACTTACTCCTAAATTACTTCTTTCATTCACTAATTTGGATTTTTGTTCTCGTATAAATCTGTCAATGTCTGTTTCATTCATTGACGCAACCATATTTACAATGACAAATTCCCTGAAAAAAAAAAAAAATAGAAAAATTATTAATATAACAACATGAAATGTATCAGAAAATTTGAGTAAGAATTTCAATATAAAAATCTATATAACCCAAAATAGTCTGAAAAGGAGATATGCATATAAATCAACAAATCCAGAGTTTAATTAGGAAAAAGTATTTATTTTTTATGAGAAATATGTTTCAACATATCTATTTTTTTGTCAATGCACTTAACCAAAAACACTACTCCATTAATCATATTGATTGTATATTATATGGTGAACATTTCAGATGAAAATTTAGTTAAGAACTATAACAAATTGTTCCACTTTCATATATCATAAAAAAGCTTTTCAACTGTTATGTAATATCAGTCGTCCCTATATGGTAGTAAATGCTGGACAATCTCCTTACAAAGAAAGAAGAGACTTTAAGCAACAGAAATACAGTTTACAGACAGATGCTCAGAATACCATGAGCTGAACATGTGAGAAATGACAAAGTTTTAGAGAAAATGGAAACAAAAAGAACAAATACTTATCAGGAAGAGGGGCACCTTGAGGTGGTGTAATGGTTAGCAAGCTTGTTTTGCTAGAATCATTACAATTGAGTAGTGAGTTCGATCCTCACTGGGTGTCTCTTACTTTTGGTCTTGTGCCACATCTAAGCTATGCTTAGTAAATCACCATACTTATCAGAAAGAGAAGAGTTTAAATTACTAGGGTACATGAGGAAAGAGGGCTTATAAAATTTGATACTCACAGGATAGTTTGAAGACAAGAGATACAGAGGAAAACAACACATAACCTACCTAGTGAGCTTCAGTAACTGGATGGCAGAACAAGGTTTAGGAGAGACAACAAAAAAAATCAAAATTTATTAAGAGCTACAAATGACAGAATATTGTGGAGAGCCATAATCTCCAATGTCCTGAAGGGGTAGGGAACATAAAAGAAAGAGAAGACAGCATCAAGAAGTAGGGATGTCAAGAATTACTGTCAAAAACAAAAAAGAATAGTATAACTACTCTTAGGTAGCAAGTGTTTCAATCAACCCTTACCTAATAAAAGTGTTGATAAGTTTAAATATTAAACAATAAAATGAAATTACTGTGATAAAATTAATCTTCACCTGTCAAATATATTTTTTCACTTTTCGTATTTAATCTATGTTACATCTCAAAAATAAAAGAATGAAGAAAATGAAAAACATGACAAACAGATAGTAGGCCAACTAGATATTTTTAAGTCTACCATTCATCCTTGCTTTGAATATTGTTGTCATATATGTCCTGGTGCTCCTGAAATATATTTAGAGATCCTTAATAAAATCCAAAAATCCACAATGTTATTGATCCTGACCTGGCATCTCAGCTTCAGTCATTTTCCCATTGCCATAATGTAGCTTCTCTGTGCCTTTTCTATAAATACTTTCATGCTAATTGTTCTAATGCACTTTCCTCTATGGCACCTCCACTTTATGAATTTAAGGGCAGTACTAGATTGGCAGCAAGGTTTCATCATTTTATAGTTGAAATGGCTAGATGTAACCATAAGTTCTATGCTAACAGTTTCTTCTCCTGCACTTCTCATGTGTGAAACTTGTTTCAGCTTCTTGTTTCCCAGTCAAGTTTGATCTTCAAAAATTTAAATGGAATGTAAATTATTATCTTCTAACATCTTAATTCCTGTTCTTTTACTGTTCTCACACCTTAATAATGATTTTTCTGATATTTGTTCATGCTCTGTATCTCCCCATGTCTTTGTGGATTTATTACCTTGCTTGGAGAGAAATGTTAAAAAAAAAGGAAGAAAATTAATTTATACTAGGTCATTTTAAGGAATAAAGAAAATTCCTTTACTTTCCATTCATTTTGATAACAAGTTTTTCAAATTAAAAAATATTTTAATAATCTGATAAAGACTATAATAACTGTGACTTTTATTTACAACACTTATATTATGAAAAATATTTTGAAAGTAAAATCTTTTTGAAAGTGAGGTTATTTAAAAAAAACTCTAACATATACTTATGCCCTTTTCACAATACAAATCTATTCAAATAATGTATCTCATTATGATAAATTATGATCTTTATACAATTTCTGAATTTTTTCAATTAAATTTTATTTATTTTTAATATCTTTCTAGAAAAATTACCTACCTTGCACTATTTTCAAAAGAATTGAAAAAAATTTTTAAAAACATGATAATGCTTGACATATTTTTTTTTCTAGAAATTTATTTGCACATCATTTTCCTCAATGTGTGTTTTTTAAAAAAATTGAAATATTTAAAATCCAATTTACCTGGGAATAGAAAATAAGAAACAATCTAAAAACAGAAAACTAGAAATTTTTCTTGACATTTAAAATAATTCCAAACAGCATTCTGCTGTAAGTAAAAATAGTCACACTTGATGTATTTTAGACTGAAAGATTCCGTTCTTATTGTTCTCTCAGTAAAAAAAAAAAAAATGATTTAGAAAGGTCTTTATTTTTCTTTTACACCTTCACAAACTTGAACTCATTTCTTGATTATTTTTAATCAATTATAGATATATATAGGATGTGCGCTGTGATGCAATGGATATCGGCTCTGAATGAGAAATCAGAGAGCAGAGTGTGAAATCCAGTTGAATTTGTTTCATTCACTTATGCACAAATTCCTTTGGGAAAGGTATAGCTTCTCCCTCCAGTTATGGGTTGAATAGTAAGACGGATTGAGTTCTATAGCCTTGGTTGGCAATCAGCCTATGGTAGAAAGTAATGGCAATTTGCTGTGAGAAAATCTTCTGCCTAGTCAGTCATTAATCAAAAGAGACATGATCGCTCAAGTGTCCATTACATAGGTCTAGGTACCATAGAGGAAAGTTCATCAGTACAATTACCTTGAAAATATTTATAGAAAAGACACATGGATATCACTTTCTAACTGCCTCCAGTCATCTTAATGATTCACAGAATGACAAAAACTATAAGGGTGATTCCAACTTAGCTATTTAACTGCATCCAGTGGATAACTGTTGTAATGAAGAAAAGGAAATACTTCTTCTTGAAGAAATGTCAACAAGTGTCAAGATTGTATAACAAAGTCAAATCTATAAAGAAATGCATTATGAATATGTATTAAATAGCCATAGAGAGATTAACATGCACAAGATTCTTAGTCCGAGGTTATAAAAATTTTAAAAATCTGTCTTGTAAGTTCAATGCCAGAAAATAACTGGAGGCCATAAATCAAAAATTCACATTACAAACTTACAACACACAATTAACTCTTCACCCATGAAGAGCTAAAAAAAAAAAAAAAAAAAAAGAAGAAATAAAGCATCTTGTGTTCCAAAGTAGATATTTTACCATATTTTGAGGTCAACTAAAAGCTGACTTGGTTTTGATTCAGATTTTCTTTTTTGGCAGCACAAAGAACACAAATTCTTTTCTGAGGTAAGACTTGGTTTTCTTCTTTGTCACCACAGAAAATTAAGAGTAAAAAGAAAAAGAAATACAAGCAAACACAAATATGCAAAAATAATGTGACAAATTGATCACTTAGCTTTGTTATCAGGTACAAATTTCATTATCAAATTTGGTCTTGTGCTAAACTCGGCTAAACTTAGGCTTTATAGGCTTTTCTTCCTGGATTTTGCATTGCAAATGAACATCAAGAAAGGGGTCTGCTGCAGGTTCATTAATAGCTGACCAGTCTAGTGCAGGACAAGCTAATCTGGATGCAGCTACTGCAGAGGAAGTTTTTGATCTTCTTGTTGTATTGCTTCGTTTTGGTATAATTAGAAGATAACACAAACTTGAATTAATGAAGTTTATTTTTGGTATAAAACTTTAGGTTTTTACATCAAGTTACAAGTTTTAAATTTTGTGTGGATACAGGAGCAGACTAGCTAAATTCTCTTCACTGTGGGATGCTAGTAGTAAACGAGCCTATCCCTTCTGGACTCTAGTGGTCAACTGACCAGCGTCTTCCTCTTTTCAAATCTCCTACACAAAACTACTGTCCTTAAGACCTACTTCTTACTCCTACTAAAAGAAACGGTTCCTTATTTTGCCGCCCAATTTTGAATTCTTGGCGTTAGTGTGTCTATCTTTTTCTATTTTTAGAACACTCGCCATTTTATAAACCATAACAGTGTCATCCATGTATTTTATATTGTTAAGATTAGGCCCGCTAATAATAAATCATGGTAGGCCTTTCAATTCTATTAAGAGTGTGGTGGATGTGTTAATCTAATTTGCTAAATCTTGCTAATTTATAGCCAATATTATGGATGCCTGTTCCATTAACTATATTCACAACATTTAAATTCTTGTAAAACCAAACGAAAGTATTCAACTGAAGAACAATAAGTTGCCCTTTTTGAAATGACAAACAATGACAAATTTTATCAATCAAATACAATGGGTGGTTTTTTATTTAATTTGTGTGAAGAATGTATATGCAGATATTTTGATTAGACTTCTTGTTTCTGTACAAATTTTAAGTTAAGTTCAATTATTTGTAATTCAAAAATGTTAAAGTTCATCAACGTTATATCTCTTTGTTCATTTTCCTGAAAAAGAATGCTTTGTCCTTATTGTTTAAAAAGTTCAATTATTGAATGTAGTTTTAATACTTGAATGATGATCATTCTTGTTCGAGAAAATTGTTAAATGAAGATTTCCAGCGTTGGTTGAATGAATAAAGCTTAAGTTGAAATTGAAGTTTGCTTTATGTTAAGAAAAGTTTTAACTTTAAAACTCAAACAAAATGTTATTGTTGAGTAATTTAGGTAACAATCTGTTGTTATCACAAGATTTACTGAATTTTTGGTGGTTGAGTCTTGTTTTTATAAGTTTTGTAATCGTGTGGGTGAATTGGGGAACACTACCGAAATTTGGGCGGAAACTGATTTAAACATGTTCTTGGAGATGTTTTCACATGCTTGATGCTTTTTTAGCCAATCAGCGATGATCAAGTTTAAGATTATAACTTCTTTATACTTTCATTTAAAAAATTCTTATTGAAATACCTTGCGTTAACATTTAAGCATTTTCAGTTGTCATTTAAAAAATTGTGTAAATTGACAAATTCATTCTACTGAGCGAAAAATCATGTATTTATTTCTAAGTTAAGTAACGGTACTTTTAACAAAGATTCTAAGAATTTTTTTCAATATATTTATTTACTAACTACTCACGTAGGATAAAATACTAAAAAAAACGAAAGAAAAGATGAATCAGTTGGAAAAGTTTGTATTTCTTCCTTTTTAAAACTAAAAGTGTGTAGAATAAAAAAGGAAAGTATTTACAATACATACAAAAAACATAACCACAACAATAAGAAAGTGAGAGAAAAAAAGCTATTTTTTAATTTTCAAGTAAAAAAATGTAGATCTGAAACAAAAAACCTATTAATTATTCTTATTTTTAAAAACATCCATCACAGAATTTTGATTTTGAATTCTTAGATTCAACTGGAATAGGTCATGAAAAAAAGTGAAAAGTTAGTTGTTTTAGAAACACTTTTTGTTTTCTACGTCAGTTTAAAAGGTAACACCATGCCATAGCACAAATTAATATTCGCAAACTGCTTTACTAACGCTTTTATTTTCCACACACTTTAAAGCTCCAGGAAAAAAACATTACTTTTTTTGACATTTTTTTTTTCAAGAAATTGATTGAAAAAATATTAAATAATTTACTTCAGTTTAAAAAAAAACAAAAACAGAAACCTTAGAAAAAACTTGAGTTGAGTTGAATCATTATTAAAAAATAAAAATACTTTGGAATTTAGATTTAAAACTTATAAATTTTTAATAACTTGAATCGTTAAAATATGTTTAAAAAGGTTTTTTTCGAATAATTTTTATCTAATTTTCATATGTGAAGTGAATTAAATGTTTTTGTTCGGTGACTGTTAAAAACGGATAACTGTCGTCAGCATATAAAAAAAGTAAGATCAGATTAAAACTTAACAGAAATATTAAGACTGAATATTCGAACTTTGATCAAAATTAGAATAATCTTATTTTTAATCTTATTTAAACGGGAAATATTTTAAAAATGTTGTAAAAATAATTTAAAACCAGTTTTTATTTGAAGATTTTGCCATCGCTAAAAAAAAATTACGTGATAACAACAAAAAACGATTTTCTGAGCAAAAATAAACTAAAATATAACAAATGACTATTTACTTAAAAACTAGTTGTTCTTAATCAGAATAAATATATAATGCAGAAATTAATATAGGAACTTTTTTTTTTAATTACAATTTTAAAATTACCTGTTGTTGTCACCGTTTTGTTGTTAGCGATGATCCATACATTTTCAGCGGAAAATAAACACAAGTCTCTGATTGGTCAAAATATGAACTCAATGCTCACAACACGTTTTTATTTTAATTATTTCGCAATAAAAATATAATTTATTCAGTTAGTTTTGACAATAATTGTATTTTTTGCATATATGTGCGTTTCAGAATTTGTACAGTCGAAATTACGTTGCTTTTTTTCAGCCATTCGCTGGTTGCTATTGGTAACGAAATAAACATTCTAAATCTCAAGCATGGTTTGTTATTTCAAATAAAAATAAGCTTTCAAATCTTATAATCGATAAAAACACATTCATAAAGAACTGACTAACAATAATAAACAAATGTTTAAAATCTAGAGTATGAACTTAAGGAAATTAAAAAAAGATATCCCTAATATCTATTGTTCAATTTGACAATTTCCTTTTTTAATTTTTATTGTTTATTTTCTTTTTTTAAGCAATTAGATTTTTCAGGGGAGATGTAATATTTTTTAAAGTAGTTAAATACTCTTAAATTCTAACTATAAATATTTTGCTATTTATTAAAGTAATTTTTTACTTGTAGTCAATACGAAATAAAGATAACTCTTAGTCTTTTTTTTCACTATTTTCAAATTCTCTGGCCTGTGCAAAAGTTTTTTTTTTTTTTGACAAGTAAGGGGTTGGCTACCTTAAAAAGACCAAGGCAAAGTTTAGCGAGCTTATGTGAAATTTTACTTTGGCTAATGAAAAGACAGTGACTTACAAACTGAGAAAAAGTAACTAGCCGATGTCAAATTGCTTTTTAATATAAATAGACAGAGAAAGTTGAATCAAGCAACGAAAAGAAGAGTACAGGACACAAATCCTATATCATCTAACAATTAACTTACACTAGAAAAGTAAAATAAGAGAGGCCCCGCACATAACTTCTGCTATAAAAATAAATTGTAAAAGAAAGGAATGCTGGAAAATAAATAAAAGAATTTTGTTTAATCAAAAGAACAAAGAAAATTTTTCATGTTAGCTGTAACCAAGTTTTGTGCTAAGTAGTCTGGAGCCTTTCTTAAGTGTATATAAAGAGACATGTAAAGAGGAGTCAGTCGGAAAAAAACAGCCAAGTGTGTCACGTGAAGAAACTAAGTAGTCATCTGCTTAAGACATTTTCTTGTCCTTCGTGAGGGCCAAGAAAACACAGCATTTGATATCCGCAAAGTAACCATACTCCCGACTACTACCAAAGTCTGATTCGTAAATTATCAATTACCCAGCCGGATGAACTTTTAGCCAACCTGAATTACAAAGGACTCGGTCCAATCGAAGTCAAATCAATAAATATATCTTAATTTATCATTGCCTTTTGGGACAGTGGTCGTAAAAACACGACGATTTTAAAAGTTACCTTGTTGAGCATGTGGCCAATTATTGCATTTTAATAAAACTTTTGGAATTTATACAAAAGAGCATATATATAACGTAGAATATTTGGTACTTCTGTCAGATAAATTCCAATAGAGACAAACTCAAAAGAACTCAACGTTAATTTTTTTTATTAGATTTAACAGAGTAATATAATCTTGAAAAAGATTTTGGATATTCTACAAATCCATGGGTAATAAATATTTCGCAGCTAAAACAGCCGCTCCACACACCCAAATCATACAACAGTTAATTTTTAAAATCATCCAGAAAAATCGTTACATATAGACACTCAGCTGCCATAACGAGAATCTGCATATAGGCACGTGAGTGTTTGTATGTGACGATTTTCTGTATGATTTTAAACATTAACTGTTGTATGATTTGGGTGTGTGGAGCGGCTGTTTTAGCTGCGAAATATTTATTACCCATGGATTTGTAGAATATCCCAAAAGTTTTTCATGATTATATATATATATATATATATATATATATATATATATATATATATATATATGAGTATAGTGGGCCCTGGATAGAGGTAGTATCCTTCCTGTTCGGTAGGCTGCGTTCTATCTGGTAGGATGGACGACATCACTGGTCCTCACCCATCTCCTAAATCTCTCACATGTGGGCTCCAGGCGCCCCTATCAACTACAAGAGGAAGTCTCGCTGCAGCCAGGAAGGCCAGAAACGACGATCAACGAATGTCTCGGCTCTCTGCTAATGACTACTGGTTCAACTTCTGTGTAAGTGTCCAGCTCTCTGCTGACTGCGACAACATTCGGGGCATGTACGACGGTATAAAGAAGGCCTTCGGTCCAAGCGTAAATAAATTCGTGCCCCTGAAATTAACTGCCGGTGACATCATATCAACCCGCATAAAGCAGAAGGAAAAGCGGGCTGAACACTAACAGAAGCTCTACTCAAGAGAGAACATGGTCACAGCTGCAGCCGCCAAGAGCACCATCAGCCTGTTGAGGAAGATCTAGTCCCATCTACCGTAGTAGAACTCAACAAACACATCGACTCCTTAACCTCCGGCAAAGCTCCAGGAAAAAATGGCATCCCACCTGAAATCATGAAGGTGGGAAAGAAAACTGCTCTCCTTTACCACCTGCACTAGCTGCTGCAACGGTGCTGGAAAGAATGAATAGTGCCATAAGAGATGCGCAACGCAAACGTCATCACTCTATACAAGAACAAGGGTGACCGAATTGACTGCAACAACTACCGTGGGATATCTCTCGTCAGTGTTGTTTGGAAGGCCTTCGACAGTGTTGTCCTCAACAGGCTGCAGTTTCTTGCAGAGTGCGTGTACCACGAAGAACAGCGTGAGTTTAGAGCTGGAAGATCAACCATCGACGTGATCTTCTCCCTATGACAGCTCCAGAAGACATGCCATGAACAGAGGCGACTGCTGTACATTGCATTCATCGACCTGACCAAGGCCTTTGTCTTTCCAGCAGGAAAGGACTTTTCACATTGCTGCAGAAGATTAGATGTCTCCTTAAACTCCAGAAAATGATCACGTCTTTTCATGAAAACATGCAAGGCACCGTACAGTATGACGGCTCTTACTCTAACCCTTTTCCAATCAAGAGCAGAGTGAAACAAGGGTGCGTACTCGCTCCGACACTCTTCGGCATCTTCTTCTCTCTGCTGTTGTCCTACACCTTCAGCCAGTCAGGGAATGGAGTGTGCCACCACGTCAGAAGCGACGGCAGCTTCTTCAACCTTGCCCACCTTCGAGCTAAGACTAAAGTGCGGAAGGTACTCAGACGCGAGATGCTCTTCGTTGAAGATGCAACACTGGCGGTACACTCTGAAGAAGCATTGCAGCGACTCATCAGCTGCAACGAGCACGCATGCGGAGAGTTTGGCTTGATCATCAGCCTAAAAAAAAAAGACAAATATCCTGGGCCAAGATATAAGCAGTACTCCAAACATCATTTGGTGACTTCATGCTCGAGGTCGACGAAGACTTCACATACTTCGGCTATACCATATCCAGCACCCTCTCCCTGGACGCCGAACACGACAAACGTATCGGCAAAGTGACAACAGCCATGGCTCGCTTGACAAAAATAAACTTCTGATTGCTTGACAAAAATAGACTGGGACAACAAGACGCTGACCACCAACACCAAGATGATGGTGTACCTGGCCTGTGTGCTTTGCACACTACTCTACGGCAGATAATCATGGACCCTCTACTCTCGCCAAGAGCACAGGCTCAAAAGCTTCCATCTTCGCAACTTCAGGAGAATCCTGGGAATCACATGGTAGGACCTTTATTAAGTAAAAAAAAAAAAAAAAAAAAAAAAAAAAAACGTAATATTGCACAATGCACTTTTTTAACCGTGAAAGACACATTAATTTGAAAATTCTTGCAAAAATCAAATAATGGTCGGATTTTGATGATAATTTCAGGACTTATTCCTAATTGACCGAAATCAATTTTGAAATAATTATTTTGTATAAAATATGGATAAAAATATTTTTTACATATGTTACCCCCCCCCCCCCCAATTAATTTCCAGAAATGCTTAAAAATTCGACTTTGGGCAACAATAAGCCTAATATAATTAAATTCAGGAGTCATTGGGGAATGCTAATCAATAGTTTTTTTTTTCTCCAATAGAGCCCCTTTTCTAAAAAATAGGTTCGAATTGCGAAAAATACAATAACTATGCTAATTCTTATGTGGATAAACTTCTGATTGCTTTTATGAACAATATAAATTAAGCGTATCATAAAGAAAAGAAAAAAATTTAATGAATAATTAATTTTTACAAGAATTATTTTAATTTTTTTTTAATTTTTTAATTATATATAAAGATTATATATAAAAAAATTCAAAATTATTGTTAAATTTCTTCCTCAATGGGGTCGGCTAGGGTATGTAATTAATGCATAAAGACTACAATTACTAATCGAAAATTTAAAGGATTAATACAAATGATTGAGCCAATGGATTTTTAAAATAATTAAAGCTTTTTAATTGTGTGCATTTTGATTGCCCGTATCTTTATTTGTACGGGTGGCCGTATGTGATATTTATCATTAAAAGTCACGTGACTCAAGGGTTGTCTTCCCTTACAAAAAAAATTCAATTCGTTTATTTTTGTCGCCTATGGCCTCTCTACTCAGCAGCTTCCGGTTCTCATTAACAGCTGTCATCACCTAGATAAACACTTGACACCGGACTACCGTAACTGATAAAAGATCTTCCCAAATATTTCAGATAGTAAGCAAGTACAGTTGATTGAAATCAGATAAAGGTAAGTTTTAATTTAAAAAATTGACTTTAATAACGTGTCAGCGACGTATACTTTATTTTTGCCAGATTTTTAAAACAGAAATGTGGCTACTGTTTAACTTATGTGTCAATCAATCAAAATAAAGCAATAGATAATTATGTATAGATATTTCGTATTTCTTCCTTTTCCTTTATTCTCTCTCTCTTACACACACACACACACACACACACACACACACACACACACACACACACACACACATATATATATATATATATATATATATATATAATCCCCTTGAAGAGAGGATGGATAGGTACGTCTACGAAACTGTGAGTTCGGAATTCTGATAGTAATATTAGTTAGCTAGCTGACAAACTTTTACTTTTATAGTTTTTGTAAAAACATTGACATGAATTTTTAATTTGACAATTTTCAATTGTGCATCGGGGCAGATTACATTGATGTTTAAAGATATGTCTGCATGACAAATGCTGAAAAGTGAAAATTCGGAACCCCAAAGAAAAGAGAAAGGCCGATATGAAAGATAAACTAAGTTGATTTATTGTTCTTTCTCTCGAAAAAAAAAGAAAACCAAACGGCAAAAAAAAAAAAAAAAATAAATAAATAATTTAATGTGAAATAGTTGTACTTTAAATTTGATAAAAAAAGAATGGCTCGAAAAAAAACAACTGAAAATAAGTCGGTCAAAGGTGAACGGTTTGTGATTTAATTTTCAAATTTCTAAAAGGCATTGTGGTGATACCTACCGAATAAAAGCGATGAACCGGATGTGTGCTCTCTCATAACTAAAAAGCAAATGAATAAAAATCGTCGTGCGCATCCGAGTTCGCGCAGATGTTCCGATTGAAAAATAAGAATTAATCAAAGATCAAATTACCAATTTTATTTATCAGCCAATGAGAAGCCCGAAACCAAATACAAGGATGAAATTCGAAAGTTGAGCCAGTTGATCCGAAATGCTGTTATAAAAGCCGTGACAAAAGGCACCCAGACAGACAGGCACAGACGGAAGAGAAGATAGTAATTAGTTTCTTCTTTGACCTATGTGAAGCTGCTACTATGCTTGCCTTCTTCTTCCTCACCTGTTCTCAAAGTACTAACTGACCTTTTCTAAGACATTCCACACAAACCAACTCACTGACTCAGTGACCTTAGAAACGGCAACTTGAAAATGAACATTTCTTTCCATGAACTCTTTTACCTCCGTTGAACTTTTATTTCAAGCATTACTTATTTTGTAAAATATTAATTGAAATATATATATATATATGTATAAATGTTATTTTACACTCAAAATTGCCTTTCTTAAATTTATAATCATTTATGAATTATAGTGGACTATCTTCCCACAAGGCCAAATTCCGTTAACCTACTACGGAATCCTACTACCCCTCACTACAAATGAAATAAGAGAAGATACCCGCTATAGCATACATCTTCAGATTTTTTTCTATGAATTAAGTGGATGACTTGTACCCACGGCAAATTTACAAATTGATATCCATCTAGGTTATAGAGGTCATATAAGAAAACGAATTTATAGTGACGTGGGGAGTTGTGGGGCTTGATACATTGACACCCACACACACACACACACACACACACACATGGTCATTCAGCGTTCATGTGACAACTTATTTCTCGCGTAAACGAATGCCAATAAAAGCGGGGAACGTCACGTGGTACGCTAGTTAGGATTTCGTCCCGGGACAAGAGCAGACATGTCTCCCTAACTCACACAAACACGCGCGCACTAATTGCGGGTAGCAATTAGTGGCGCAATTTTTTTTATTTTTCTTCTCACCGACATTAACACTATGTACATTAACTTTCCTTCAAACTGGACCTTACATAAAATAACTTTCTACACATAAATTCACATTTTTCCAACCTTCGTCAGTAGAAATCTACAGACTGCCTAAGACTACTACATTCGCATGTAAGTCTCTCTCTCTCTCTCTCTCTCTCTCTCTCTCTCTCTACTCAACGCACACACAGACACAGAACTTTGTCTTCTGTCTGACTTTCTTGCCTAAACGCATACACAGACACAGAACCTTGTTTTCTGTCTGAATAATTTCATCAAGGATTTGAACTTTGAACTCTTGACGATAATCTTAACGATTGTACAAACCTTTCTTTCAGCTAGAAAAAGAACTTCTCTTTCCTTAATTTTACTTACTTATGCATGCTCTCAACCCTATGTAACCTTTGTTAATATATTGTTTTTCTTGTTACTTTCGCCTACTCGTTCTTTCTTATTTCCTGCTTTAAATCATGACACCCAGTTACGTCGAGTCGACTCGTAAACTTAAATGAGTACTGGACACTTCGTCCACTACAGAGTAGTTGTTAAAATTATCTGTCGATTAATCCATGCCAAAGCATTAATGAAGAATGATAATGACGAGGAAACACACGGGTAATTTTAACAAAGAAAAATAAAGAATTTATTCACGAATTTATACGCTTGAAGTTTGTGTCAATAGCTCGTTTCAGGAAAATAAATCAGAATTCTTAAGGTCTGTAGTCTTAACGTATTGTCACGAAGAGAAATGTTCATACAACAGATTGAATGATCTGAAACAAAAAATGATATTAGAAATAGTTTTAAGTTGTAAAAAGGTTGTAAGAGAGTTCGTTGCTCGATGAAATTATGGTTCGCATACATTCAAAAGTAGACTGTTTTATAACAACATCAATAATGTTGATTATGATGATGATTGTAAGCATTTCTGGTGCCACTAGGGAATGCTGGGCGCAATCAGATCAAGTGGAGTTTGAATAAAATAGTTGTTGAGCTTAGCACATCTCGTGTCATCTTGGTGTTCCCTCAACTTTTCAGCGGTCAATCTCATATCATTTATCCTTCTACCCTAAGCCCAGTGTAAAACGAAGAGAGTTTGAAGTACTTAGCTTTCTTGAACTGTTAAGAAAAATCCTTTCAAGTGTCGTATGCTGGTTAGAGGCTAATAATATTATTGGTGAGTAATTTTACACTTCAACGCTGGTCGCCAGGAACTAAAACGAAATCTTTCACGTGACTTCAGGTACTATTTTCTTTCATTTTTCTCCTCATTTTATATATAAAAATCGAGCAGACTCGCTACTTTCCTTCCTTCTTTTTCTTGACTCAACGGCTAATTTCTGTGAAGGCAAGGATTTTCATTGGTTCAAAAAAATTTTTACACAGGCTCAGGAATTTCTTTCTTTCTTCTTACTCAGCTCACAGGTTAATTTCTGTAAAAGGTAAAAACCTCACATAGATTCGCGAACTTCTTTTCTCAGTTCTCCGAATTTGAAAGCAGTGGATGAAGGGAGTTATCATTATTTCCCAGTCACTATTGATTAACAGAATATTTCAGAATTTACAACAAAACAAGGTACAGAAGATACAAGAATGTACCAGAAGATTACAAGTTATAAGGATTTCATGAATTAGGTTATTGACAGAAATAGAAAAAGAAGCAGAAACCAGTAAAGCGAAAATTTTCTTAAATTAATAGTCGAACTGTGATAAAAAAAAAAAAAAGAACAAATTTGTTTAAGCCCCAGTGGCTCTTTTGAAACGGCCAAATCCCTTTCAGTTTCAACTTTCAATTAAGTAAGAATGTACATTTTGAACCTTTTTTCAAAGGAATTTGTTTTTAATCGTATCACCCCGAGCAAGGCGGTAACGCCACTGATGTGCAGGGGGCTACGTAATAGTGAAAAGATTGGAAAAGGGACAGCCGGAAACCACATCCTAAACAGGGAACTAGGGATGAGCCTCTTAACCTGTTCAATAGACGTGAGTGGAGTGTGAACCAGGCGATAGATAGATCTACATTGTATCTTTTCAAGATATTTCTATTATTGAAAATTTGTTAAATAATTTATATCTTCTCTTGAGCTATATTTCTATTTTTTGAATTGGCTATTTTGCCTTTAATAAGCGCACAAAAGAAAAAATTTGTGCGAACTTATTTGTAAAACTTGTATTTTGTCCTATCGTTTTTATGTTTATAATAATGAAACGTTTGCTTTTTTTTTAATTTCAAATCGGGGTTTGCTTCCGTATGCGCCTTATTCAATATTCGCGACAAGAAGAGATGCTGGGGTTTTTTTTTTGTTTTGTTTTTTTTTGTTTTGTAGTAAACAGGAAGTTATCTCATCAATGACTTAAAACAGAATGACATATTCGAGAAACTGCGCATGAGGATCCGGTTGAAATACAATTTTAAAGAAATATATTTATATATATATTTTTTTTTTAAATCATATCACCCCGAGCAAGGCGGTAAGGCCACTGGTGTGCAGGAGACTACGTAAGAGTGAATAGATTAGAAAAAAGAAAGCCGGAAACCACCTCCTAAACAGGGAACAAGGGATGAGCCTCTACACCTGTTATGAACCAATCAGAGAACAAAAATATGTATCTGAAAGGGATACACTTTTATCTCCTAAAAATGTATAAAAACATGATTTTGCATCTTCTCTTCAGAGGGCCTTTCCCTCGACACAAGCCAGGTCCACCCCCTTCTCTCTCTCTCTCTCTCTCTCTCTCTCTCTCTCTCTCTCTCTCGTGCTGCGATCTGTATCTTTCCTTCTTCAAAAAATATTTCATGAAGACAGACATAAATAAGACACAATGAAACGAACACTTTACTGAGCGGACGCATCAAAGACATCACGACTTGTAAAATCTTCTGTGCAATAAAGACGGAAGCTTATGATGGTTCGTCTGAAATAGGCCACACTTCCGATTTACCATGAAATAACGTGTCTGCCTATTTTTTCTTATATATATATTTATTTAAATTGAATATTAAATCCACACCTAAGTTTACATAAATCTCTAATCGTTAACCACAACCATGATCTGAATGCAGGTTGTTGTTCACTCGTTAATGTTTCACGCCATACAGATCGAAATCGACTTTTTTATTGATTTTCAGCGTCGACAACTTCACAAAAATAAATAAATAAAATAAAAAATAAACCTCCCAATTGAGAGTTACTTTGTTTACTTTTACTTTAAAACTTCAATTTTCCGAAAATGAGAAGAATTTCAAAGAAAAAAATGTCACTTTTATAAAGAGCAAGGTAAACTGGGTATTTTACCCAAGTCCTTTCGACAGAGGCAAGATGTGACACAAGGTCGGGTTTACGCGTGGTTGGGCTTGTGTATTTTTCTCGGTCTAAAAAGCTGAATATATATATATGATCAAACAGAACCGTAGACAGGGTGGAGGACTGCCTCCGAGAAAGTCATCTGCCGACTCCTGAAAAAAGAAGTGTAAATTAATTTTACTGTGTAATTTTTTATTTGAGCCCCCACTCCACTCAAAACACTCTCGCGACAGGTCCTACTATCAAATGAATAAAGTTATACACTAGTGTGCAAAGATTAAGGACCAACTACATAAAATCATTATAAATTTTAAAATGAAAAATGTATATTTCATTCTTCTTGCGCTATTCCATACAATTCCACATATTCCAACCTGCCGACAACCAACCTTCTGATGATTATAACTCTGCATAAAACTTGTAAGTTGTTGGGAGTTCGGTTAAGTCTGACACAAGGCCGAATCAAAGAAACCTTAATCAGCTCCCTACGCTACAGGATAATGTAAATAAAGACTCAGTGGATAAGCGTTGGTTAAATCCAGGGATTTGACCTTAAACAGTTGCGAGTTCAATAACTGGTGAACAAAAATTTGAGAGTTGAGGGAAATAACTAAAATATACGAAAACGGCGTGACT
Source organism: Ascarosepion bandense (assembly GCA_037127315.1). NCBI lineage: Eukaryota > Metazoa > Mollusca > Cephalopoda > Sepiida > Sepiidae > Ascarosepion > Ascarosepion bandense. The sequence continues at coordinate 238,667 of JBBBDQ010029489.1, forward strand.
CATGGAACAAGAAAAATCTACCCCAGTGATCGAAATAAAGGTTGCAGTTCTAAATTTCAACCATCTGAAGAGGATCAGGATTCACAGCCGAAACGTCGTGAATATATCGATAAAGATGAGGACAACATTCCGAACAATGTAAAGAGTGTGAATAATTATAATACCTCATCCTAGAAATACAGACGGAAATTAAGATTGCTTAGCAGTATGCTTTTATCAATAGTGCCTGTAGACCTTGGGGAATGGAAAGTAAGATGTTGCATTTTCGTTGTTGTCGTATAACAGAAAAGATATAACGATTTATTCAGCTTGGAGCTGAATAAAAAGCCATGCAAACTATTGAGCTAATGAAAAATCTGAGATGACAAAGTCATGATAATATGTAAATTTCTATATAAGAATTGTTTCATTTTATTAGTAGGAGTAAAAGGTACCTTAGCAAATCAGTGTAGTTAAACATTTAGTGCCATGTGTGATAGACGCTTGGGCGATCATGTGTAAAAAAAGACATGACTGACTGGGCAAAAAATTTTCCCGCATTAAGTTGCCATTACTTTCCGCGGTAGACTGGTTGCCAATCAAGGCTATAGAGCCCAATTTGTCCTGTTATTTAACCCATAACTAGAAGGAGAAGTGACGGAGTAATACCTTTCTCGGGGGTATTTGCGCGTAAGTGAATGCAACGAAATTAACTGGAATTCAAACTCAGCTCAACGATTTCTCGTTTCTAGCAGATATTCACTGCACCACAATGCACATCCTTGTTTGCTTTTTCACACACACACACACACACACACACACACACACACACACACACACACGCACGTACACACAAACACACACATGGCTAAAATTTCTGATGAATCAAAGATGGAGGTTGTGATTTTGAAGGAAAAGATGTCTCAATGAGTGATAGCGAAGCGGCTCGGAATTTCCAGAGACAATGTTCAAACCATTCAAAGATGTGGAAGTGCTTTAAGAACAAAGAAAACCTTAAGACTACAAAAGTTAGATATCGGTAGGCAAGTGAGGAGTGAATGCAGTCTTAATAGTAAAGTTTCCAATGATACAGTAGCATTGTATGACAAAAACAATTTGATTAGGTGTACAGCAGTTGTAATGATAAATCAATAAATAAGTATAAATAATTACAAGAACGCTAAAAATCTTACCATCTCTAAAAATAAGCGAATAATAAAACACACCAAGCAAACAAAGCCATAGCGCGACCAACCAATCAGAAAGCTTTCACAACCAATATGTAAAAAAAGAAATAAACAAATAACAAGGAGACCAACATTTCACCATTTCTAAAAATAGTTTGATCAACTAAACAGAAATCTTTCATAACCAGGATATAGGCCGTGGGCCACTGAGAAGTAGAGCGTCTTTTTAGAAGCGGATCTCTAGAGGTGTATACAACCAGATGGAAAATCAACCAAAATTTTGTCAATTATCCGATGCTGTGATTATTGTAAGAGGGAATACATTTTTTTCACGACTAGCTGGCTAGACGACTAAATCCTCCTTGCAACACTAAAAACAAATATCTTTGCTTCATCACATTGTTAGGCGGCGGCTACTACTATATTTGGATATATATGTGCATACATACATACATACATACATATATATATATATATATATATATATATATATATATATTTGCTTAATCCTAGACTCTCTCTCTCTCTCTCTCTCTCTCTCTCTCTCTCTCACACACACACACACACACACACACACACACACACACACACGCTCACTTATGTGCCAGGACCTATACACTTCAACTAATGAAAATTCAACTTTCCGTCTTATTATATTGTGCATATAAAGATTTATTTTGTATTTATCTACGTTCTGTACATTTTTTAATGATTACACTCAAATCAAATATACATTATAACGGACATTGTCAGAAGATAATTTCTACAAATCTTCCGTACAGCAAATAATAATAATAATAATAATAACTAAATGGAGCAATCAAAGACGCCAGGGCAATACTGACATCACCTTAGGGATTAGCAAGATATGATTATTAAAATGAAAAAGAAAAAACTGACATGAGCTCGACCGCTTTCAAGAGTGAAAATACTAAAAATGAACTCAACCACTCTCAAAATTAAATGCACGCTTAAAATAACACAATGGAGGTAAGTCAGTATTTAAAATGATTTAGGGGAAGGTAATTAAGTATTTGGTATTTGAAAAAAAATATTAATAAATTCGGAAAAATAACCCAGAAACTTTATCCTGTACTGGATCGCGCCCAAAATCTGATCGGATTGTGCTAGTCATGAGGCCAATCATACCTGAAAGTTTTATTTGAATCTATCCGGCGGATCTTGAGATATCTTGACAACAAACAAACAAACAAACAAACAAACAAACAAACGTGACTGAATACAATACCTCCGATTTTTTACCCCCAAAAATACTGAAATAGGAGAATTAAGTGCTCAAAGGAACACCTATCAAACCCTGTTAGAAAATGGCAAATAGTAATTTTAGTGATAAATGCAAAATAGTTACATTCTAATGCAGGAATGTAGGAATACCAGTGGGAGAAAGATACATAACAAAGATGATAAAATTTGGTGGTGAACACGTAATGTTATGGGGGTTGCTTAAAAAATGATGACAGAAGAAAATTGGTAAAAGTTGATGGATGAAGATGTTCAATATTTGGAAACTGGCTAGCACAATGTCCTGACTTCGGTATAAGTGAACCATTGTGGTGAGAACTGAAGAAACAATTTCCCTAACAAGAATCACACAATCTTCAAGAATTTGGGATTACTGTCAAAAAGAATGGGAAAAAATTCTTGATAAGAAAATCTCTAACTTGTTCCATTCAATGCCCCATCCAATTGAAACAATTATTTGAGCCATTTTTTTTAAAGTGCCAGACATGATCGCTTGGGCGATCATGTCTGGAAAAAGACATGACTGACTGGGCAGAAGATTATCCCGCAGTAGGTTGCCATTGCTTTCTGCGGTAGACTGGTTGCCGACCAAGGCTATAGAACCCAATCTGTCCTGCTATTTAACCCATAACTGGAAGGAAGAGACGGATTAATACCTTCCCCAAGGGTACCTTCCCCAAGGGTATTTGCGCGTAAGTGAATACAATGGATTCAACTGGAATTCGAACTCGGCTCGCCGGCTTCTCTATACTTTAACGTTGGAAGAAATTCTGTGGTTCAAGTATTTTTTTTATATATATTAAACATTCGAATTTCAAACAATAATAAAAAGAAATAAAGAAAACATGAGTATCCTTGTTAAATAAATCATAAGTATTTACAAATATATGTACCAAAAATTTAAAAGAGTAAGAAAGAAGTAAAAGTAGTATTTAGTTAGGAAAGTATTTGGGTAGTTGATTCACCGAAAATCTAGACAAGATTTTTAGTAATTGGTTCATAGTCAAATCTGTGGTTGAAAAATACTTTTATCGTCGGCGAAGATTCACTGACTATCACTGCTGTTTGCAGATGTATCGTCGAATGGCCGCCCATACTGTTGGATATGATTCGTTTGAAGTTAACGACATATGTTTCTTTCAACACGTGATGTGTGTGAAAGAAAATAAGTGTAGCCACGTTTTTAAAAGGATTTGAGACAGCTGTATCTCTCGTTTTTTAATTCGTAATCTGTGGGCTTTTATTATGAACATTTTTCCCGAAAGTAAACATAGGGGTTTTAGTTTTCTCTGATTAGTCAAATATTTCAACTGGTGATGTTAATTTCTCGCCAATAGACATTTTAAATATACAGTACGTGTTGTATTGTGAAATCTTTTTACCATGCTTGTAATATTGTCTGTTGTAGATAAAAAAAAATGTAATATTGTCTGTTTGTGGACAAAAAGTTTGGGTGTTTTAAAATGGTATGTATTAGAAATAGCATTTCCTGTAACTTTTTGTATTTTCTGTAATAATAAAGATCGATTTTTGCAAAGGAATCCTTTTTAACTTTAAAGAAAAAAGCTGAATTTTCGCTGATGCCCCAGTATTTTCGCAGAAACTTTTTTCATAGTCACTATGTTTAGGGATGCTCTAGAATATTAACGAAAATACAGTAACATATTTTCTGGTGCTCAAAGATCATAAAATGCGCTAAGAAAATCATTACTTGTTTAGCACTAGATTTTGAGGTGTAATTAAAAGTAATTATTTTACTAACGAAGCCCAAATAATTTCGCGCTCACTAGTGTATCAATGTACTGAATACAAATTCCAATATTGCTTTTCTTTTTCATTTGTAAATGAAAACTGAACATTGTTGGAATTTTTATAAAATTATTTAAAATAAAAGTTTTCGTTGAACATAGCGAGGAGGAAAGTGTAAGTGTCCTGTAGTTTGGTGAGGATGACGAACGAAAGCGTAAAAGAATTTCTTTTAAGCTCAGCATCGTGACTTGTTGCTGTTGCCTCTCCTTTCTGGTTTGTCTGTGTGGAAATTTTGCTTAAATATCCTTTAAATGAACCACGAAGCATTTTTATTATTATTGTTGGTAGGAACACGATACATTGGTTGAAAAATGTTAAAAATATTTATTTTCAAAGCATTTAATTAACCTGAATAATGCGCAACCCTCTGAGAAACCATTTTTGTCATTTATCTCTCTCTCCACACACACACACACACACACACACACACAGAAAGAGAGAGAGAGAGAGAGAGATCAAATTCGTCGCTTAGCTGATTGATGTTGCATTTTGTAGAGGAACTTTTGTGTAACTGTTCGATCCACTCGTCAGAAGGTATTAACAATTTTCTGTTGATTTTATCATTTTCGTTATTTTTATATTACGTTCAAAAATAATTTATGCGTTTTTTATTTGTGTTAAGTTGATTTTTCTTCTTCTTTATGTGAGTGTACGTGTGTGTGTGTGTGTGTGTGTGTGTGTGTGTGTGTGTGTGTGTGTGTGTGTGTGTGTGTGCGATTATAATTAAATTTGTTTTTTTTAAACAGATTTAATTATATTACGCTCTACGATCTACGTTATATTGAGCACTTTTTAAAAATTAATGCCGGAGAACTCTGGATTCTAAACCTGTTAGTTCTCTTCATCAATATATATATATATATATATATATATATGTGTGTGTGTGGGGGGGGTGTATATCAGTGTAACCCGGATATAAGAGAGTTATCGGGATCTAATGTATCTAATATCCAATTTGCTCTTATATCCGGGTTTATCTTATATCCGGGTTTAGCCTATTTTATTTAGGTAAGTATGGGAACACTTCATATAACGCTTTTTACGTACAGAACACTAGTTTGTTTAACAGTTATAGGCATAAAAAACACTAAAACACGGATAAAAATACATTTTCAATCAGTTTTCACAAATAATTCAGTCAAAAATTACTTTTTCTTAAAAAAGTCAGTCATTTTTGATTGTACAGAAATCTCTTTGTTAACATCATGAACACTTTCATACAGTCCGTAAATCATTTTCAATGCGCCATCAGGATTACTGCTTTTTGCTTCAAAGTAGGCTGTCAGAGTTTCAAGCACATTCAATGCAGCCAGAGAATTTGGAACTGGTTTGTTACTTTCAGAAACTTCAGAACTTATGCTTTCAGCATCATCATCTTCGTCAAAATCTTGATCATCCGATTTTATACCACGTGTGATGTCCGTGTCACTCAGTTCTCCATAACATTGTGTACTGTCGTCGAAGCTGATAAATTCGTCAAAATCTGTTTGCTCCATGCCCGATGGTGGAGAAACTTGATCATTTTCGTCGAGTATTTCTTCCACTTCAGCCTGTGATTCAATGACAAAGCCGGCCTTTTTAAAACAATTTTGAATTGTTGACGGTTTGACCATGAAAAGTGCTCGTTTCATCACATGCATGGTCTTCAAAACAGTGATTGGCCACTTCGGACAGCGGCACTGGCGGTGTAGCATCGATCGCTGCGATTTGCATTCGAACAAGTTCCCGACGATAATACGCTTTGAATGAACGAATGATGCCTTGATCCAAAGGTTGAATGAGACTGATGGTGCTTGGTGGCATGAACGACAATTTGATGTTCGACAGATTTGTACCCGGCAGTAAGTTATGACAAGTTGCATTGTCCAAAAACAGAATAATCATTCGATTTTGAGCAATCATTTTTCGATCAAGTGTTTTCATAACGTCAGTAAACAGCTGACTAGTCATCCAGGCTTTACGATTAGCGAAGTAAGAAAACGGCAGAGTTTTGACATTTTTAAAGCAGCGTGGTTTTGCCGACTTACCAACAACTACAGCTTGCTTTTCACTGCCGTCCATGTTTGTGAACTGAAGCATCGTGAGTCTGTCTTTGGGAACTTTTGTCCCATTTGACTGTTCGTCGCCGGCAAATCGCAAAGATCCAGACAGCATGGCTTTGTAGAAAAGTCCCGTTTCATCACAGTTCCAAACATCTTTTAGATCATATCCACGAAAAAGTTGCGGCAAAACGTTTGTCACCCATTCGTTGGCAGAACCGTGATCTACTGACGTTGATTCGCCGTGAAATTTTTTGAACGAAACGTTATTGACCTGCTTCCAGCGCATGAGCCACCCATTGCTCGGTACAAAATCAACTTCAAGATTTACGGCCAGTTGTGATGCTTTCTGCCTAATGACGTGATCGGTGACGGTAGCTCCATGAGCACATGCTTGCGTAAACCATTGTGTAAGCGCTTCGTTAACGTCCTTGTGCACGAATTGGCGCTTTCGTTTGCGATTAATGTTTCCATTCATTTGCATGCAAGATCTAAGATCGTCTTCTTTCTTGAGAATTTTTGCTGCTGTTGAATACCGGATTCCGTACTTTTTGGCCGCAGCGGCCAGTTTGAGTTTCTTCACTTTGACATCGTCGATGAGCTCCAACTGTTCAGAAATGCTCAGAGTTTTTCGTTAAGACGCCGATGATCGCAAGCAAACGGTTTTCAGTGGCAAAATTAAAACAAACTTCTGACTCAACAGAACAGTGGGTAAAGTGAAAGTGCTGTCCAGATAAATACAACGACAAGCAAAGTCGGCAAAATAGCGGGCGGCGCTACCCTTAGACACACAAAGCAAAATCATAAGGTAGAGGGTGTCTCCTACAGACACAGACTGGACACACCGTGTCTCTAGACTGGTCAAGATTAAGTCATTGAACTTCACTCTCTCTGTAACTGACCTCTGTTTGACTGATTTACGGCATCACACTGTCACTGAAAATGAACTCTCTTATATCAGGAAGAACGGGACCAGAGAGAATGTCTCTTATATCCGAACTTCTCTTATATGTGAGTCTCTTATATCCGGGTTATATATATATTTATATATTTCTTCACGCGTTGAATTAACTTATTTTGAAGTTCTGACCCGCATCCGCTACAGACTCCTCCCAGCGGAAGTTTGACACTATCTCGGCGTTTTTCCACACTTAAAAAAATGATATCTTTATCTCTGACATTAACAAGCCTCCAGTGACAATTTGATTTTATAGTTTGTACTTCATTAAGTTTAAATAAAATTGTTCATCATTGCCTTCGCGGAATCCAAAATGTGCATGATCGTAGCTTATTGGAAGTTTATGTTAGCGAACATCTCCCTCTGGATAGGGAAATCTTTCTTGAATCTCCTGTTCACTCCTACATGCATCTCTGTCTCGCTCTACTAAATTCAGTAAGCTCTCCTTTCTCTCCCGATTGTTGCATACTAGATAATATTTTAGACAATATAGATTATTCCCTGTTTTTAAGAACACTGAGGAGCCCTCTGACCCCTTTAATTATCGCCCTCTCAGCTTCTTTTTGGCAAGATATTCGAGGTTATTATCAATGCTGAAATAGGCATCTCACGTCTCACAAATTTCTCTCTGAGATCTCGAAAGCATTTGACAGGGTTTGGCATGCTGGTCTTTTATGAAAGCTACAGAGCTATGGTATTTCTTGATGATTGTTTGAATTAATCCGATCGTTCCTAACTAAACGTGAAATGAAGGTCGTCTTTGAACGAGCAAGCTTCCAGATCATTTCGTACGAACGTGGGCGTACATCCCTCACGGCTCTATACTAGGTCAAACGTTTTTTCTGATCTTCATCAATGATCTTCCTGATGTAATGAAGATGACACCACCATTTAGTCCCGTCTCAATAGTAAATCTACCACGGCTGACAAAGTAAACTTAGCTGCTGCTCTTCAAAAGAACTGTAATATTTGTACCTAGTATGTTTGGGATAATAATTAAGAGATACAATATTAACCTGTTAAAACAAACTTTATTTAACATCGTCTACATTCTTGTGTGAGTCCCTCGTGGCTGGCTAAAATGTCCGCTGGTGGGAGTAGCACGTGTGGCTGGTGTTAAATCTTTTGAGGAACTAAAAAAAGGCTGAGCTGCTACTAGTTGTTGGTCAGTACGGATGGGCCAGAGAGAGAGAGAGAGAGAGAGAGAGAGAGAGAGAGAAAGAGAAGGAGTGAGAGATGAAGGGATTTCTGGGATAGTGGTTCGTGACCTAGGTGGAAGCACCCGGAGAAGAGGAGGGAGAAGAAGACAAAGTTAATATGTTTAGGTAGTATTATTTCTGACCTCTAGTAAGGGGCTACTACAAATACTCCTCTACCAGTTAACGGAGTTCTCGTTTTAGTTTAATCTTATTTATTTATTTTTATTATTAATTGACTCCGTGGCTTAATAATAAATGTATTTGTTGTCCTTTTTCCATGTAACTGTTCTACCTGAAGTTCTTGTATTCGTTTTATGTTCTTGTATTTTTTCAGGTGGTAAACTATCAGGCTTTTTATTTGTATTGGTGATTGCATTTTGCGTACATTTTGATTTTTGTTTGTTTTCAGTGTACGGTTTCAAACGGTCTATTGAAACTTGTGTATGCGTGTTTGGGTTAGTTTCTATTAGGAAATATTTTGGTGTTCGTTCGAGTACCATGTAAGGACCTGAATAGGGTGCTTCTAGCGGTTTCCGAACGCGATCTATCCTAATCCAAACTTTATCACAGGTTCGAAGTTGATCTGGCACTATGATTTTTTGTTGATTTTTTTTCTGTTTGAAAAGTCTGTCAGATCAAATTTTGCCATAGTTTTGTGCAGTTCTCTCGTAAAATCTTGTGTAACTGTTTCTGCATTTTCTGTATTTATCATCAGTTGTGGAAATCATATTTGTGCACCTGTTACGGCATAAAAGGGGGAAAAATTGGAGCAGTTAGGCATACTTCGAATTCCCAAGAGAACTATTGGTAGGGCTGAAATCCAAGATTTTTTTCGGGCCATAATAGCAGCTTTTAAAGTTCTGTGGGCTCTTTCTATAAGTCCATTACATTGTGGATGATAGGTTGTTGTACGTAGCCTATAGAATCCAATAATTTTTGACAGTTCGAGGAATAGTTCGCTTTCAAACTGTGTGCCCCTGTCTGTTATGACATGGAGAGGAACACCAAAGCGAGTAATCCACGTGTTTACAAAAGTTTCGGCTACGGTTTGTGCGGAACCAGTCGATGGATAGAAGCCCAACCTATATCGGATATTAATCCGATATAGGTTGTGCTTCTATCCATCGACTGGTTCGATCTATACATGTTAAAATATACCGAGATGGATTGATATAAGGATTGTTGAGGCATTTTGCTGGTGGTAGTGGTCCAATTATATCTATGTGTACTGTTGAACTCTTGATGATGGTACTTCCAACGTTTGTACAGGCGATTTGGTATGTCTGTATATTTTTGCTTGTTGGCAAGATGTGCATGATGCACATAATTCTTTGATGGTTTTATCCATGTGTGGCCAGTAAAATCTAGCCTTAATCATTTTGATAGATGATTTTGTTCCAGGGTGTGATACTGAATGTAATCTGTCGAAGATAGATTTTCGTAGTGTGCATGGTACAGAAGGTCTAGGGGATGACGTTGATGTGTCACATAACACAAATTGATCTTTTCCAGATAATGTGAATTTCTTTAAATCTGGGAAGGACTGTATTTCAGTGTCTGATTTTTGTGCATCTGCAAGTGCCGGGAGATCGTGCATATCTATTTATACAGCAAATGTTGGGCGAGACAGATAATCTGCAACTATATTTTGGTTACCCTTCACATGGGCTATATCTGAAATTCTGTTATAATTGCTAGCTGTTTTTGTTGTCTATCTGATTTGGCAGGTTTTAGACTGGAATGCACCACATATTAGTTTATAATCTGTCAAAAGTAATACTTCACGGCCTTCTATGAGGTGGCAAAAGTGTAACACTGACAAATATGCAGCTAAAAGTTCACGGTCGAAAGTGGAATATCTTGTCTGTGTTGACGTCAGTTTCTTTGAGAAGAATCCTATTGGTATTGGATTTCCATTTATGATCTCATGTAAGGCAGCACCTACTGCATATTTTTGCTGCTGTCCGTGACCAGTTGATATTGTGTACAAGTTGGTTGAGGATGGGATAATTCTGTTAGCTCACCAAGTAGTTTTATAATGTTAGAAAAGGATTGTTTTTCCACATTATTCAACGTAATTAATCCTCTAGGTGTTAATCTCATTCTTTCAGATAAAGGTCAAACTAACTTTCTAAATCCTGGTATTAACTTCCTGTAAAATCCTACCATACCAAGAAATCTGCGTAAGCTTTTAGCATCTTTAGGACACGGAAATAGTTCTATTTCTTTTACTTTATTAGCAGTTGGTGTGATTTCCTTTGAATTAATTCTGAAACCTAGCAAATCTAGTGATGTTACATTGAAAATAGATTTCGATAATGATATTTTTAGGTTATTTTCTTGTAACATTCTAAAAACTGTGTCTATATCTTTCTTGTGGGATTACTCGTCGTCACTGAAGATTAGGATGTCATCTATATATATAAAGACACAGTCTGTATCTCGAAAAATTCTGTCTATGTATCTTTGAAAAGTTGCTGAAGAATTTTTCAGTCCAAACGGCATAAATTCATAGTGAAAAAGACCCATCAGCGAAATGACAGCTGTTTTAGGAATATCGTCTGGGTGCATTTTAATTTGATGGTAAGCTGAAATTAAATCAAGTTTTGTAAATCGCTGTTTATTAGCGAGTTTCGTTGTAAATGAATTTATATTGGGAATGGGGTATCTATCACTTTTAGTGATGCTGTTTAGTGCACGGTAATCTCCACAACAGCGGTATCCACCACTCTGCTTAGGTACAAGATGTAGTGGGCTTGACCATTCGCTGTCTGAAGGAGTTATCACGCCTTCGTGTATGAGTCTTTTAAATTCTTCCTTAGTCGCCGTTAGTTTTTCAGCAGATAGCTGTCTGGATTTTGCAAAAACCGGTAAGTGGCTACCTGTATGAGTTCTGTGATAAACACTACAGTAGTTGTTATTTTTGTTTATATGTGGAGAGATGATTTCTGGGTATTTATCCAGACTGGTTTGAATTAGTGTGGGTAGTTCCACTTTGTTAATAACCACGTTTACTGGCGATATCAAGTTTAATATTATTATTATTTTTTTTTTTTTTGTGGCTGTTAATGGATCGTAAATTGTTTTATTTTTGTAGTCGATTATGAGACCAAATTCATTTAAGAAGTCAAATTCAAGGAGAGGATTGGTGATATCTGCGACCACAAATATCCAGGAAAATGACTTTCTCAAACTAGGTATCCCAATCTCTAGGTTTGCTTGTCCGTGGCATTTTATCTTCTCTCCATTAGCAGTGGTGAGTGATACTGGTGTTGGGTCTAATGAGACGCCGTTTAACATAGACGCTGGTATTATTGAGATACTTGCGTCAGTATCTACTATGAATTTTAATATTGTTGTCCCTATTTGTACATTGATTTGTAATAGCGGCGAACTCAAGGGGACAGACATGGTCCGCGCTGCTAGTTTCCCGAGTCTGTTGGTGTTGGTGTGGGTGGACGCGAGCTTAGTAGTATTTTTATATTTTGTTTCTTCGGCCATTTACACCAAGGTTTGCAAGTTCTCGCTTGCTCGGCAAAATAGAGGTGTGCTCTACATATTTTGGTTTTCTGTTCAGGAAAATATGGTTTAATTCCTATCGGCATAAGAACATTGTTTTTGTTTTTATCAGTTTTTTGTGTATTATGCTGAGCAGTGAACGCTGTCGCGTTGATGTTGTTAAGCAAAGGCATGAGCTCATCCGCTAGCTTTCCAAGTTGAGTTGGACTTAACTCCTTTTGTGAGGCAATGACGGGGGAAATTGTCGCTGGTTGGGCCTGAAGGAATTTGTGTGTTACAATTTCTTCACCGATACCTATCCGTTTTGCTATCGATAGCATTTCCTGTAAGTATGTTGAGGGGCGGCCGGTAATGGTAGTTGTTGACATTAATTTGTCGAGCAATTCCGGCTTAGTCCTTTAGTGGGCCTCAACTAAGGAACATTTTATTTCCTCGTAGTTTCTTGATTCTAAAGTTGTTATAGGTATTTTTGCTACCACCTCTGCAGACAGAGATGATATGACCGTGTAAAATTTTGTTGTGGAGGCCGTTATATTACGCAGGTGGAATTGCGCTTCCAGAATGGAAAACCAGCCATTCACTGCCGTTTCCATGGATTCTGGTGTTTTTATATTAATTTGTTGGAGATAGGCTTCTTCCATTTTTTTTTTTTTTGTATGTGTGTATATTGTGACGTACCCACGATTTTTATTAACGATATAGGCCTGAGGTCGAAATGTACTCCCAAAGAAAAGTCTCGGTTAGATATAAAAGAAAAATAAATAATTAAATAAAAATAGATAAGATCTAATGTCTTTAACTGGCGAGCGAATATGTCCTACGATCAGCCATACTCTTTCCTTCTCTTCACACTTTCTTTCCCTCCTTATCTAGTCCCCCACACAAGCTACGAGTCCGCGAACTTGGAGCGACCGCGGCAAAGAATGATCTGGTTTCCAAAACCTTGCTGTTACCAGGAGGTCGATCATAAGTGAAAACCTTTGCGTGACCCGCGCATCACCATTTCCGAAGGGAGAGCCCACGTGACTGTTTTGGGGACAGCCGAAATCAAAAGAGATATTTCAGTTCCTGTCCACCCGGTGACAGATAAACGTCACTAAGAAAAGACTCATCCCGACTTCGGATGACTACCCAAGTCTGTCGGCTATAAATGAAAACGGCTGCTATGAAGCTGGACTGACCGACCAAACGACTCTACGAGATATCGTGAACTCCGGAGAAGGAACCAGAGAAAATGGCCGGCCTCTATAAAATATTATTTTAAAACAGAACTTTCGCTTCGGCGACCCAATTTCTTTCTGTGAAAACGACGGACAGATAAGTGATACTTTGGCTTGATCTTTTGTGTTATATGCGTATTTGCATTCGCTTGCTCCTACTTTTTTCTTTATAGTCCCCTTCCCCTTTTGCTAAACAAACTTTCTTTTTCCTTTTTTCTTATATGTTATAAATAAATGTTTTATTTTTAAATCCGTCGTTTTGCGTCTGTTCTTCGTTGACTTTCGTGTGTTGCGTCCCCTTCTGAGTGAAGACCGAGAAAGGATCCCACATTTTCTTTTTTTTAACCTGCGGTTCGGCTATATGCTACCAGTTCGTAACAATATATATATATATTTGTGTTCTTGTAGACGAAGAAAAGAGGAAAATGTTGTTGTTTTTTTTCTACTTACGTCGAAGGTTCTCTCTTAAAACATTTGCGATGTGAAGTTGAAATTTTGTATTTATCCTGGTGTTTCGAGAAGGTTGCGTTTATATCCTTGAAGTCGGGGTCACCATTGTAATATTTGTACCTAGTATGTTTTGGATAATAATTAAGAGATACAATATTAACCTGTTAAAACAAACTTTATTTAACTTCGTCTACATTCTTGTGTGAGTCCCTCGTGGCTGGCTAAAATGTCCGCTGGTGGGAGTAGCACGTGTGGCTGGTGTTAAATCTTTTGAGGAACTAAAAAAAAGGCTGAGCTCCTACTAGTTGTTGGTCAGTACGGATGGGCCAGAGAGAGAGAGGGAGTGAGAGATGAAGAGATTTCTGGGATAATAGTTCGTGACCTAGGTGGAAGCATCTGGAGAAGAGGAGGGAGAAGCAAAGTTAATATGTTTAGGTAGTATTATTTCTGACCTCTAGTAAGGGGGTATTACAGAACCTTTAATCTGTGATAGAATGAATAAGAAATGACTCGTAAATTGTAATGCTTCAAAAACAAAACCGCCCTCCTTTACTTTCCATAGAGAAACTTTCCTACCTCCCATCACTATGGATGACGCTAGTCTTCTGGAAAACAACACAATGTGCTTCCTTGGCCTCACACTCTCAATCGACTTCAAATGGAACGACTACATCGAATCTATAGCTACATCTACTGCTAGGAAGGTCGGGTCACTGTGCCAGATCAGAATATATTTTGCACATTTATAAGTCTACCATTCGTCCGTGCATCGAATACTGTTGCCATATCTGGTTGGAGACTCCTGTTATTCATCTTGAGGTTCTCAACAGCCCTCCTTCAGTCACTTTATCACCCACGTGATGTGGATTCCCTTTTTCTTTTCTACTAGTATTTTCATGTCTACTGTTCTGACGAGCTTCTTTCGCTGGTTTCCCACCACATTTATTTACTCATGCTACAAGATTGGCATCAATGCCCTACCCTTTTATCATCAAATTAGTTAAATGTAAGCATCTCTTCTACTCTAACAGTTTATTTTTTCGCACTTCCGGATTGTGGAAACTCCCTTCCATTTGCTTGCTTCCCTGATATCTACAATCTCCAAAAGTTTAAATGCAACGAAAATTGCCATCTTTTATTTATTTGGTTCTCATCCTTCTTTTTATCCTTTCTTCCACATCCTCTGTGCCTTGTTTTTGTTTTTTCTTGCACCAATGGCGTTTCTGTTCTGCGCACCAATGGCGTTTCTGTTCTGCTTGTGGGGGAAATGATTTATATATATATATGTCGTAGTAATTTTTCAGCTTTCATTCATAACCAAAAAACGTAGAATAGCGTAGAAAACTTATTCCTTGGATCTGTCCCATAGACAGTGCCCACTACACTACAGGCTGTAGGGTTATGGAAACGTCTTGATACCTGTGGCAAAATTCTATGGAACTAGTGTTGGAACACATACAAGATGCAATATTGAAAATACTTTGTGTAAATGGTTACCCTCTTATAGAGAGTCAAGTAAATTATTATGATTTTTGACAAATATTGTATCGATCATTAGACACGAATCCTTACATATTTAGTTATAAATAAAGTTCTTTTTCGAATTAGTGGTTTATGGCATTGTTTAAATAATTCGTCACGTTCCATCTGTTTCCAATGACCTTAAGATTAATGCATTATATTTTAAATAATGACAAACAATGGAGCTTCATGGCTTAAAGTTCGCGTAGCTTCTTCTTAAGTAAACACTTTTGTTAAATTGTGTCAAAATATAGAACTAGTTAGAAGTCATTGCACGAATGTCGTCGTATTGCAAGAAAATCAATTAAATACTATGTAAATTCGTATCCTAATAATGAAAAAAACATCTATTTTACGCAACAATTAGTTATTTTTCAGTATAATCTCTTCTCTTGTCAGTGTTTTTCTATTATTAATGATTGATTGATTCATTTTTACGGATTATCAACCGGTTGCACGTTATTTAAAGCCAAAAATATTTTTAAATTGTTAGAATTATTTTTTTATAATGTTTTTGTAGTACAAGACTTACTAATTAAGCCATAGGTTGTGAGGATGGGGAAGAGGCGATGGATTCACACCTAATCAAATTTTGATAAACAAACAAATAATCATAATGAAGATCTAAAGTGGGTGGATCAATTCTATATTACAATCAATATATAAACTGACCCCTCACTTTCTGGTAACGGGAGTTTTTGTATATGTATATATTCCAGAGAATTTCTGTTGTTATTATTATGCTTGTCTGTTAGTTCATTAGTTCACATAACCGTTACGCCCTGCCAATAACTCATAAATAATGGACTATTATTCCATTTTGACCGCATGAAAACATGAAACTGACATATCAGAGATAAAATTAAAGAAAGAAGTAAAGATAGAAGTTTGTTTCAGTGAAGTGGGAAAATTTATCAGTTTCAAATCTTTTAATTTTTACCCCTTACTTCTAAAATAAGGACCAGCATTTATATTTATGATTTTTATTGTAATATGTTACTAAAGTTGTTAAGTCCAAATAATTAACGATGCAATAGGAGAATTTCTCAGAATATTTTATTTAGAGGGATTAATTTTATTTGATTGATTCATAATTTTTCGTCGATATTCGTGCCTAAATGAGTGCGTAG
Organism: Ascarosepion bandense; assembly: GCA_037127315.1. Classification (NCBI taxonomy): domain Eukaryota; kingdom Metazoa; phylum Mollusca; class Cephalopoda; order Sepiida; family Sepiidae; genus Ascarosepion; species Ascarosepion bandense. The sequence goes on from JBBBDQ010029489.1 coordinate 254,941, forward strand.
TGGGTTTGGCACTTGGGTTTTTCGTACGGTATTAGAAAATGATAATGTCGTTGAACCACAATAAATACACAAACGCGGTTGGAAGATTGTGTCAATTTTTATTGACGCACGTAGGTAGGCTAACTCGTAAGTAAGAGAGAAGGAGAATGTTTATCTCAAATCAGCATGACGTTGAGAGAGGGTGATTTACTCCCTTTTCTAGAAGCGCTACAAAAACACGTCTGAATCCAATGATTCAGTTCTCAAGAGAGCTATAATCGCCTTTCCGGAAGTGGGATCAGAAACTTTTGACGTGACCGGAAATCCTTTCTTTGGTTTTCATTTGCATTATGGGATAATGAAATTATTTGTTTTTTTTATTTACTAGTTTATTATTTATTTAATTTTCATTTTCCCACAAATGTAATGAACACAACTAGAAATCGAACTCGGTTCTCTGATTTACTCATTCCAAGTTGCTATACATTATGCAACTCGTACATCGTATAACATCTGAAACAAAATGTACAGTTGAAAAGCAGTAATAATAATGCTTATTATTATCATCATTATTATTAATATTATTTAGTATAACTATATTTTTAGATATGTATATGAAATAAATTTTGGTATAACTGTTGTAGGGGAATTATAACATGAGTAAATAATTATAAACTCGCTTTATATTTATGCAGATAAAAATAATCAAACATGAGTAACATATGGATGTTATGGCTATTACTGCTGGGTTGGTTCTTTCACATAAACATCCAAGACTTATTGAATAGCTTTGAATAGGCAAAGAGAAAAGGAAAGATACAGAGACACTAGAGGGACAGCTTAGACACTGATTTTATTTTTTGATTCCAATGATCTCTTGTTTGGGAAATTCCTTCCCGAACAGTCGGCACGTCTTTATCAGTCAAAGTCCAACAGAAAAAGAGATAGAGTTTATTTTTGGCGCCAGGAAGCCTCTCTTTTGCACATGCGTAAATTGTCTTTTCTGTCAGAGGACTCCTGGGAGATTTTTATGTTTATTTTATTTTGTACTTTTATTTTATTTTGTATTTTTATTTTATTTCGTATTTTTATTTTATTTAGTGTTTTTTATTTTATTTCGTATTTTTATCCAATCCCTACAAAACTGGTATTATTTATTTTCTGATTGTTATGTGGTGCTGAAGACACGAGAGACTATAATATTTAATATTAAGTAAAATTGTAAGTTCGGGGTCAAATATAAATCAAATATGAATCGAAATCCGATATAATGATAAAATAAAGAATGAGTAAAATGTATATGTCTATACTTCTGAGATGAGGTTGTATTTACACTATTTACATTATTCGGACTATTGTCCTCATCTTTGCTGTCGTTGTACGCTCCGGCCTTATTCAGGTGCTTGTAATTTTTAACCGAACCCTTTATTACGATCACTGGGGTGTATCATTCTCATTCCATGTCCTCGAGTAAATATAGACGTTGCTTAGTTCCAGTGACTTGACCCAAAGAGTTGCGAGTTCAATACCAGGCTACGGCAGTGGTGAACAAATAACTTAGAGAGTTAATTTAAAGTGTGATAACTACATGAGTACAAGAAGTAGCATCGCACATAAAATTCTTCTTTTCTTGAATAAAAAAAAAGCAACATTTGTTTTTTCAGTTTATTTTATTTTATTTTATTTTTTTGCTCATCAGTTTCAATATAGTTGAAACAAGAATAATATTAAAAAATTGAATTAAAAAGTAATTTTCTAACAATTGCTGCTTATAAAGTGAAAAAAAGAAACAAGTTTCAAGGAATAAAATCATAATATGATTTATTTGGAGAAAAGAAGAAAGAATGTAAAATATCTTATCGCTAGTATGTTGAATGGCACAAACGAACACACACACACACACACACACACACACACACACACACACACATACAAAAGACTATTACTTTGGTGTGAAATTTGCTAAAAAATAAACATTTATTACAATGACAAAAACATGCTCTCATATACAAATAGTGACTTAAATAGTACAATATAAGCCTTGGACCAATTTTCTCTTGTGCACCTAACCTAGCAGGTTAACATTTCTTTCGAATAAGTTTTCTCTTTGAAAACTACAGTTTGTATGAAGCACATATTTCAAAAGATTTTAACACATTTTTTAGAGCAACAATTCATAAACATCGATTTTTTATCAGCAAGAGAAATTTAATTATTTCAAAAATTCCATAATTTCAAAGTGTCGCAGGTTCAAAAGTGGAAGGTTAAAATTCGAGTGTGAAAGTTGAAGTTCAAAAGTGGATAGGGTGAAAAAATGTTGAGCCACCTGGGCGAAGCAGCTTTTTTTGGTTCCAAGCCTAATGAATTCTTTATAAAAGTGAATTTCTCTTTTCTCATACAATTTTACTATTATCCTTGATATTAAATTAAATTAATTAACGAAGCAAGATAAGGAATTTATTTACAAATTTATACATTTGAAATTTCAGTAGCTTGTTTCAGAAAAAGTAACCAAACACTAAAGGTTCGTAGTTTTAATGATTGTCAAGAAGAGAAAATGTTCATATTAAATCATCGGACACGAAGTAACATTCCAAGATGCTTAAAACAAAGATAGAGAGTTCGTTTCTCACATAAAAGTTATATGGTTGTATTCAATATGAATAAAAAGATATATTTTAACGTAAGAGTTGAACATCTCCCATTAGAGGCTGATAATGTATCCGCGTGTAATTTGACAGCAGCGTTATTCAGACGCGTGTGATTTTGCCTTTTTTTTTCTCTCCTCTTTTCTCTTTGGTTCAACTTTCTCTGCCTATATATATCAAAAATGATTTGACATCTCGTTACTTTTTCTCACTTTGTAAGTCACTCCCTTTTCATAGGTCAAAGTAAATTTTCACGTAGGCTCGTTAAACTTTGCCTTGGTCTTTTCTTCAGACCAATCCCTTTTTTCTATTGGTCAAAATATATTTTTGCACAGGCTCACAAATTTGAAAACAGTGAAGAAAAGAGAGTTATTTCTATTTCGTATTCACCACAGCTTCAAGACGTGAACCACATAGTAATAGCGTCCTCACTGGGGTATGTTAGTTTTCGCCAGTTCACTGACGACTGAACTTTTTCTACTTTTCAACCATATCGTTTGGACGTGTTTCCTGAAAGTCCTACCCATGAAATAGAGATTCCGCCATTCCAACTCAAAGCGAGGCTGACTTTGGCTCGACCATCTTTACTCGTTCTTATCCTTACTCCCATATATTATTTCTGAACCAAAAAGTAAAACGGACATACTCAAGAAACTTAAGTTTTTTGTATGCTTTTACACTTACTTTGTTTACATATTGAACACGAACCTTCACCTGAAACATAAACACACAAAAAACGCCACAACCTTGTTAACATCTACACGTATTTGGGTCTTATATCACGTTGGAAAACACTATTTGATGCGGTTTTGTTCCTTGTTGGACTAAAAGTAATAGCAAGCAAAACTTACACGTGTTACACAGTTGTCATTATTTGTAGAGGCAAAGGGTAAGAAATTAAATTTCAACAAGGTGATATACTCATGTGTTTTAAGTTTTATATATGGTTAATAAATGATTGACAGGACATAAAATATACTTATATGCATGCAAAATTAGCTTAAAAGATATTAAAAACTAGCTATTAGGAACTGTGTGTGTCTGTATGTGTGCATGATCATGTATATACATATGTATCATGCACACCCGCGGAAATATACTCCCGAGCCAAGAACAGGCCCCACGTTGGTGTTGTCACTACAGAATGCTGAAAGGAAAAAAGAAAAAAGAAGTATCCAGTTTCTATATTTGTTTAATAAAGACACCTAAGGTATTATTAGCAAACAAAGTGGGAGTGATCCACACTATAAACCCAAATTCATTTTGCATATTATCTGTTTCACGAATCTTTAAGCGCAACTATAACCATTTTTTAAAAAAATTATTTCAGTTAGCTTACGATAAAAAATACGATGCTTTAAATCAATATAAACAAAAAGAAAATGATAAGATGATTTACGTCTGGAAGGACATTGCCATCTCGGATTAGATAGTACGCGTTATTTAGACTCAGAGCCTTGCTCTCCAACTTTAGAATCATGGTTGCATCTATTACTCTCCTCAGTCGTCTTTTTTTTTTTTTTTTATCAAAAGCGAGGGAAGTAACACTTTTTTACCAGGATACAGGAAAACACAAAGTGAACCCCGTCCTGAGGATTCATACTCTACGGCAGTACGTCCCCCAACGCGCAGAAGGGAGATAAAACACTATTCTGGTTCCAATTGAATAATTTATGTTATATGACCATATATCAGACTCCCTAGTCAGACTTCCGTGGCGAGGCGTAGTTCTCCTTGTGATTTTGCCCTACTTAGCATTTTCCAATAATTTTGACAGTGTTGTGTCAGCTGACTTAATGTTACTTGCCTGCTTAGTTCCAGATTGTACTTTCTAATCAAGGCAGGATTCACTTATAAATTTTATGTTATTTTTGTTTTAGCGCGACAAAAAAGTTGTTTCAAATTCAGACAAAGAAATAAAAAACATTCAGAAAAAAATTCACCTTGCTCGTAATTAAATGATCACATGATTTCTTTTTATTTATTTAAATCTCCCTCAGAAAAAAGGCATTAATTAAATGATTACGTGACTTTTTATTTATTTAAATCTCCTTCCCTCTCTCTGTTTCTCCCTTTCTCTCTCTCTCTCTCTCAGTCTCTCTCAGAAAAAAGATAATTAAATGATCATGTGATTTTTTGATTTTTTTAAATCTCTCTCTCTCTCTCTCTCTTTCTCTTTCTTTCAACTTAGAAAAAAGATAATAATTGCCTACCAGTCAAAAAGGCAAATAAAAAGATGTTTTAAAATTAGGCACGTTGTTCTATTCAAAATCTGGGGAAGCTATATTCTAAAATATATGTGCGTTGTGGTGCAGTGGATATCGACACGGAACGACAAATCGGGGTGCCGAGTTCGAATTCCAGTTAAATTCCTGGCATACACTTACGCACAAATACCCCTTGGAAAGGTATTAATCCGTCTCTTCCTTCCAGTTATGGGTTAAATAGTGCCGAGTTCGAATTCCAGTTGGGTTCTATAGCTTTGGCAGACAACCAGTCTACCGCAGAAAGTAATGGTAACCTACTGCGGGATAATCTTCTGCCCAGTCAGTCATGTCTCTTTCGAGACATGATCGCCCAAAGCGTGTATCACGTATGGCACTTAACTGACTGATATTCTAAAAGTTTGAATTTCAGTTGAATTCCTTGCATTCACTTACGCGCAAATACCCTTGGGAAAGCTACTAATCCATCTATTCCTTCCAGTTATAGGTTAAATAACAGGACAGACTGGGTTCTATAGTCTAGGCTGGCAACCAGTCTACCGCAGAAAGCAATGGCAACCTACTACGGGATAATCTTCTGCCCAGTCAGTCATGTGTCTTTCGAGACATGATCGCCCAAGCGTGTATCACGTATGGCTCTTAATTGATTGATATTCTAAAAAGAAAAAGTGCTGATTTTTTTTTTTGTTCGTCTCACACTGTCTGAATGTATGCGTATATATGTGTTTGTACCACTCAATGTATACACACACAATTTGACTGAGTTTGAAATAAGACGTTAATAAAATTCATTCCCCTTCCTCTCAGTCTAGATAACCCTTATCCAGGGCTGAGAAATAAAATCAACGTTGGGTACAAGAAAACCCTAAAAGCATAAAAAAATTATATAAGAGTTTATTGAATTTTTCGCAAATTATTTGGTAATAATTACAAATATTTTAAAATCTTTTAAAAACATTTTGCAGAAATATTTAAAGTGGTTTATTGAATATACATGCTTACACGCAAACGTATACTCAGTATGAATTCAATTGAAGTTGACATATGTATTGCGAGGGTTAATTTTCCTTTTTGTGAACAAATGGATAATAATACTAACTACTAGGGGAAAAGATAATAAGCCAAAATATGTGGTCGTTTGAAGTCGATTTATGAGGCAGTCAGTTTAGTGCTAGACGTGACACCCGCTTAAGCGATCATGTCTCTGTCAGTCATTGACAAGGCAGAGGATTTTTCCGCAGTAGATTGCCGTTTCTTTCTGCAGTAAACTGGTTGCTAACCAAGGCTATAGAACACAATCTATCCTGCTATTTAACCCATGGCTGAAGAGATGGCTTAATACTTTTCCCAAGGGTATTTTGCGCGTAAGTTAATGTAACAAATTCAACTAGAATTCGAACTCGGCTTTCCGATTTCTTGTTCGGAGCCGCTATCCACTGCACTGCAACGCACCATTTTTTATGGGACCTTCTGTATTTAAACTGTTAAACTGAATATATTTTCTAATAAATGTAGTATTTTAAATGTCAAACAATTGTTATTTGAAATATGATCATCTTGCCGTCAGAAAAGCGACGACAACCGTAACCGAAGTTGTTACAGAGAAAAAGAAACATAAAAATAAATTATTGTTCATTATTATGTGATCACGTGAATCTATTTTTTCGAATTTAATTCTCTCATTTTCTCTTTCCATTAAAATAAAATAATAAAAAACAATAATTAGTAATCAAGAAGACACTTCTTCTTCTTCTTCTTCTTCTTCTTCTTTGTCCTTTCAGGGCGTAGGCACATGGCCTTCCACATCTCCCTATCCCTGGTGGCTCTTAGCACGCTTTCTCTTGTTACACCACGCAACCCTCGTTCTGCTGTCTACCTGCTCAGGCCAGTCAAGTACGTTACACGCTGTTTTCCCTGTTTCTCCTTCCCCCTATCTGGCCTGTTAGTATCAGGTTCTCCAAGCCCTCCATCCTCATTGCATGTCTCAGAAACTTTAGCTGTCTCTTCCTGATGCTCAATAATAATTTCCTTTTCGTTTCCATCCATTCCAGAATCTCATCATTGCTCACATGCTCGATCCATGATACTCGCAGCATCCTTCTGTAGAACCACATTAACACTTGAACCGCGTTAAGTAGAACGATTACTTCGCTAGTAAAATGTAAAAACAGTCTTCTACTTTTTTCATGTGTCGTGTCCCTTCCGAATGTGAGCGATCATGGCTCACCACGACTTCCTGTTCCTTATAGCCATTAGTAAAGTTTGTCTTTGCTAGCTGTCCTAATCACTGTTATGTCAACCTTTTACACAAACTCATTAAGTAGGTTATCCGCTCTGTCCCTCTTACCTTCAATGTCTTGTGAGTGCCAAATTTTCTAAGCCCTTTCTGTATCCTTTAAAGTGGTTACAAACAGACAAGGAGGTACTCGAGCGAAAGAACAGCAAAACGTACGTAGATGAAATAAGATAGGTTTATTATAAAGAGAATGCACTGTGGCAAGACAGGGAATCCGGTTGCAGGCTAGCAATTGCTGAAGCAAATTACAGGTATCTCCTGTGCTCACTACATGTAGCTATTAATATAGTCAGTCCACATAGGTGATTGGGAGTGTGGGACATTACAACACCTCCGCCTGAGCTAATTTTTCCATAAAATTTTGCTCAATACATTTTCTTTTTGGAGTCAGGACATAATTGTTTGACTTTTCTCCTCTTCCTAGCACTTGTACGTTTCACCAATTTTTGTGCTGGTGAGATCTGTGTCATGAGCCATTTTCGGAAAGCTGGCAGTTCCGGCACTGGCGGGGTTGGAGATACTTCCGTCGGTACTGGTAGAGATATGGGAACTGGTATTTCGAATGCGTCATATATTAACGCCATTAACTAGGCGTGACAGCTTACGTCTTGAGCTTAATTTATTTAAACGCTTCTTACATTAAAATATTCTTCCTTTGAGCATGTATATCACTCTGCCAAGTCTTTTGGTTATAATTACGTCTTCCCAGAAGCTTTTTACTCCTTTATAATTCCTGAAGAAAATTCTGTCTCCTGATTTGTAAAATTTGGTCGCAAAGTCTTCTTTTTTTTTTTTACTACTCTTTTCGTTGCACTAGGCAACAAATAGCCTGTCAAACACTGACCGAATTTTTCTTGCGAGCATCAGTTCGGCTGATGATAAGCCTGAATCTATGTTTGGGTTGGGAGTAATTCCGTAAACAGCTAAAAGCTTTTGTATATTCGTTTCATCAGTGTCCATGCCTTGATTCTTTCTTAGAGATCTTTTAAAAGTGTCTACGGATCTTTCTGCTTGTCCATTTGATCTCAGGTGGTAAACAGAGGTCATAATGTGGTCTATGGACAAAGATGTGCAGAAATTCTTAAATTCTCTGCTGGTAAACTGTATCGCGTTGTCACTAAAGTTTTTGGCTCACCGAAACGACTAAAAATCTCGTTTAGTACATTCATAGTATTTGAAGATGTTGGATGTCTACACTTGAATATTTCCGGCCACTTGGAGAAACTGTCCACGATTATAAGGTAGTAGTAATCATTTATTGATTCAGCTAGTCGATGTGTAACTTTGTCCACGGGACATCCGTTTTAGACCATGGCTGAATTTTCATTGGTGATGCTTTTTGCCGCAAGTCGACAATCTCTACACTCTTTTACAATTTTTTTCGATCTTCTGGACCATCCTATGCCAATACGTTTAGCAACGCATTAATAATTTCATTCTTGACATGCCCGGATGGCCTATATAAAAATTCCTCAATATTTTCTTTAGCAGTTTATATAATATTACCAATGTATCGGCAAATAATAATACTTGCTCTCGGATTGAGAAAGATAATATTTTAGAATTTTAGATTCATTTTTTAAAGTATTTCTTTTAGCCATACCTGTTTCTTCATTTTTTTTTTAATGAATTCGTCCTTCTCAACTGCTTTTTAAAAAAATATCTTCTAGAGTCACAGGTAACTCCTGAATTGTATTGCATAGGAGTACTGATAATTCTTTTTCATCCCTTAAAGCAGCTATCACAGTATCTTCTAAGGATTCTACAAATTTTGGAATCAAGCGTCGGCGTGTTCTAGATTTTCGAGGATAAGATTCCATCTTAAAGTCGTAGTTTAACAAGTTTATTCCCCAACGCTGTAACCTGTTAGCAGTGTGCGTGGGTATACACTTTTTAGGTATCTCCACTAAATCACTGAAAAAACAGCATAATATGAATGAAAAAGAACCCAAACTTAATAAAAACGAAATTTTTTCATCAAAATGCTTGTGTTATTATTAAGAGGAAAGATCAAAATATTTTTATTTAAAAAAAAATGTTTAATCCCTTCTAACACGTTCGAAATTTTGGTAAAAAATCTTGTTTTAATTTTAGTTATCTGATAACCAAATCGTTACAAGAGTTTACAATGGAAGACGTAATATTACATGTCAGTTTTTTCCGGTAACAAACACATTAATTGGAAATTTTCACAAAAATCAAATAATTGTCGGTTTTTAATGAAACTTTCAGAATTTATTCACAAATGAATAAAATTATTTTTGAAATTATCATTTTAAAAAAATCTTGGTAAAAATATATTTTTTTTACATCTGTTATCCCACATTCACGTAAATTCATTAAATTTTAAGAAATTAAATTGGGTTGCGAAAATTGGTTTTATTAGTTAAACGCAGAATTTATTGGGGAATGTAAATCATCTATTTTTTTTTTTCAAGCATTTTGACATCATTTCCGAAAATCTGCTTCCAGTAGTGAAATAAAAAATTCAATAAATCTATGACATTATTTTATTTGATAAGCTTTTAATTACTTTAATAAATAATATGAATTAAGGATATTATAGTCTGTTGAAAAGAATTCGATCAATAATGTAATTTTAAAAGGATTGTTTTCAGTTTTTTTTTTAATTAAAATAATTTATAAAGTTTCAAAAGTATTTTTAAAATACTTCAAAGATTTGTTGTCGTTAGTTTATTGCCTTATTAAGTGAAGATTATATTTACTAATCGAAATTGAAAAGTTTAATACAAATCGTTGTGCCTTCGCATTTTTAATATAATTTTTATTTTTATTTTTTAATTATATAAATTTTTTCTTGTATGCTAATTTCTATGTGTACATTAAAGTCATGTGTTTCAGAGTTTTTCCCCTTACAGGAAAAAAATTTGAACAATTATGTCATTTGTGATCGTCATATACTTATCACGTTGGGTAGAAAAGGGTTGGAAAGTTCAACTCTGAGATTTATTCTAAATGTCATGCTATAAATAAGTAATACTTGTGTAAATCAGATTAATTTAACATTAAATTTATTATTTTTCAAAAATGAATGTGTCACAGATGTATATTTTATTTTTGCAAAATTTTTAAAGCCAAAAATTAACTTTTGTTTACAAATGTGTCGATCGCTCAAGAATGGCCAAAATTTGAAAGATTACAAAAAAAAAACAAACTCAAAATCTTAGATTCCAATCAATATAACTCCTGTTTGAAATACTCTAGAGTATTTTACGTAATGGTAATAGTAACTTTATAAATTTAGCTTTGAATAAAAACTAAAATAAAAATTTCAAGAAAACTTTTTTTTATTTTTAAAAATTCAATATAAAAGTTAGTTATCGAAAATGATTGGAGGTACCTACACTTTCTTGATCCCAAAATTGTTAACAACCGTCAATGATCTGTAGTGCAAATGTTGTTCCAGGGATGAACCTATGAAATTTTTTAACCGCATTTGCGTTGTGGTGCAGTGGATATCACCTCGGAACGACAAATCGGGGAGCCGAGTTCGAATTCCAGTTGAATTCGTTGCATTCACTTACGCACAAATACCCTTGGGAAAGGTATTAATCCGTCTCTTACCTCCAGTTATGGGTTAAATAATAGGACAGATTGGGTTCTATAGTCTTGGCTGGCAACCAGTCTACCGCAGAAAGCAATGGCAACCTACTGCGGGATCATCTTCTGTCCAGTCAGTCATGTCTCTTTCAAGACATGATTGCCTAAAGCATGTATCACGTATGGCACTTAATCGACTGACTGAAATTATAGCGAGGTTTTCTTTCTTAATCTGGCTATAACTTCTTTTTGCAGGAAGCAAGGTCCTGGAAGAATGGGCTTTGGGCTTTGTAATCTAATCTTCAAACGTATATAGAATTACGGCTCCAATCCCATAGTTACTAGAGTCAGATGCTGCAATTGTTTCTTTTTTAGGGTCAAAATGCGCTAACGATAAATCTGATACTAGACAGTTTGTTTTTTTTTCTGGAAAGCATCAATGCAATCCAAATCCATTTTGCACCCTTTTTCAATAAGTCATTCAGTGAGGCTCTAAGATCATATATTTTGGGAATGTAGATATTATAATCGTTGGCCAAGCCTAAAAACGCCTGAAGATTAGTGACGTTGTTTGGTGGTGACATATTTTCGGATCCGGTCTCGATTAATTGCCCCAAATATTTGATCTGCTTCATGAAGAACTTGTATTTACCTGAATTTAGCTTGAAGCCATATTCATCAATCTTCTGGAACACTGCCTTGATATGTTTTTTTTTTTTTTGTGCTGTTCGTTGTTTTCGCTCTTTAGCAGGAAGTCGTCCTGGTACGCTATGGCAAATTCTAGTCCCGCTTACATGACATGACTAACGAGGCAGAAAATTTTCCCTTTCTGCGATATCCTGGTTGCCATCCAAGGCTATAAAACCCAATTTTTCCTGCTATTTAACCCATAGCTGGACGGAGAATAGACGGATTAATACCTTTCCCAAGGGTATTTGCGCGTAAGTGAATGCAACGAACTCAACTGGAATTCGAACTCGGCTCTCCGATTTCTCATTCCGAGCCGATGTCCACTGCATTACAACGCACATTCTATAAGAAGAATTAGCACACTAAAATTAGTTCACATCATGTTTTTTTCATGAAGTAATGTGGGTGCGAATGATTTAGTGGGAGCAGCCTTCCTCTTCCGGGCCTTCCATTAAACCTACTTCTTACTGTTTCCTTCGAGGTAGTCTCTTCTCTTATTGTTTTGTATATATTAGCAGTTAACTCACAAGCTTTGCAAATGATAACACTGACTGTCGGTTTACGTGCCTTATTCAAATTTAACAGTTTTTTATAGAAATCAAAAGTGCTCATACTATTAGAACTGCTTACAGCCACATCATGTTGAAACACCGATTCCCGTACTCTCACCGAATTTAAGAAACATCGAGCCTGGCTAGAAGCAAGATGGGTGACCGCTGAGGAATACTAGGTGCTGTATACTTGGATGTGTGGGTGGTGTAATAATGACTCGGTATTGTTAATCGGAAAGCCGAGTTCCAATCTCAGTTGGGTTCATTATATTCACTTATATGAATACCAAATGAATGCTATGGGTTCACCTCTTCACCCCCATCTATTGGTTAATTAGTAAAATGTATGCCGGTAAACCATTATTATTTATTAAAAATTCTTAAAATCTAAAAATATTTTCTGGCTTTAATAACCTGCAAAAGTTGATAAACCGTAAAAAACGAATTAAGCAACTAACTATTAGAGGTGATTGCTAATTAATTTCTAGAATACTTCTCTCCACCCACCAAAAAAAAAAAAGTATTTACTTGACCTCCCCACTAAAGTAAGATGTGACACAGGGTCTTTTTTAATGCGAGAAGCCTGTATGCATACATATTTTTAGTGAATTATGGATAAAATTTGCCTAGTCCTCATGACCACTGTCACGCTGACGTCGATATTACACCGAGAACACCTCTCTTATTCTAATGAGGGAAATGCTACTGCAGGACTGGAATCCCTGGGAGCAGATGCTTTTGTTAGGATCCGTTTTCCCAGGTTTTTGTTGTTGAGTGTCGGGATTCCAAATATTTAATAAAAACACATCTAAATGAAACATAAAATAAGTTTCTTTCCAGTAAAGTTTGTTTTAGAAAGTAGTTAAGTGTTCTTATAACGGTGAAAATGTGCAGACAGAATTATTTTATGACGGTCAGCTTAATGTGTGAACTTGTAGACAAATGCTTAGTCGGCTGCTGCTGTTAATCCCTTCTATTGCTTGCGTGGACAAAGCCTTAGTAGGCAGTTGCTGTTTGTCTCTCTTCCATTGTGTACGTGAGTGTGGGTGCGTGTGAGTGTGTGCGTGTAGATAAGATAAAAATTGTTTTGAGCCCCGAGAAGTAAGCTTCTATTTTTATATCCGTAAGGGGATTCAAAATCTAATTTCACATAGAGGTGTGAACTTTTTGAATATACTGTTTTCATCGGTTAAAAAGTAATTTCACATTGGCTCGCGAAAATCATTTTCCCCAAATTTGCAGGAAGGTGTAACACTATTTAGCGCTGGAAAGAAACGGTTAATGAATAGAACGATAGACATACCGAGAGAAAGAACGAAGATTTCTCTTTTCAAAAAAGCTTGATTCTCTAAAACCAGAAGAATTACTTATAGGAAGGAGGAAGTTATCAAAGCGGGTCGATACCTGTGACCGCTAACGATGGGAAAAGAAAATTTCCCAGTTTGGAAATGTAATTAATTTTCAAGAGCCAAACAATAAGGGGACACTTGTTGGAAGAGAGGGGAATCACCGACCCCCATCCATACCCACACCACGCCTATTTTAGGTGGATGTCAATAATATAAAAGCTTAAAGCGGTCAGGGCAGTTGCAGATGCTGAGACAAGAGACGACTGATATCACGTGGTTGTCTGCCTGAACAGAACCTCCAACATAAGCTTTGTGCCAGACTTAGCGAAACCGGCCTAAGTGTTACGTTCAACTTAAGAAGTGGGATCGGACGATAACTGACTGCATGAAAAATTGATAAATTGTAATGTAAGACTAACCAAGCCCTGTACGAAATAACATATAAAAGTTTTTAATTTTATTCAGTTTTTATTGTTATTATTGTTATTAATTTATTTTGCGTGCGTCTTCAATACGACAATTCCCGGGGACGATTCGATACTGACCAGTCTTATGATCAAAATCAAGCACAACGTGGGATTGGACAGAGTTTTAATCGAAGCGGTCATTTCATTGATCAGCCGCGGAAGTTGGATATTTGGACGACTGGCCGATTGCGAGGCTACAAAGGAAGTTATTATTGTTACTAGTACTAACCCGGTGAAAAAAAAATTAAGTTCTAAATTCCAACTGATATCATCTGAAGAAAGCTGAAGCGTACAACAGCTGAAACTTCGTGAATATAGCAACAAAGATAATGACAGTAATCTGTACAGTGTAAATAGTGCAAATTAATACCTCATGTCAGAAATATAGGCAAATATATCTAAAGTCTTTGATGAAATAACCTTGCTTGAAGATAAAAGTTTAAAAAAGAATATGCTCAAGAAAGTTTTTTAAAAATTCTAAAAGTCAGTATCTCTTTTCTCATACTTATTTATATCTTATGAGAGGTTTTCATTTCAAAAGCCGCCCACTGAACAAAAAAAAAGAGGAAAAGTTTACGTGTAAGCATGTTAAGGTGACCTTTCAGAAAAAAAGATCATATGTTGCGGGAGTAAATAAATTTTGAGATTTAGCAGAATCAACCATATGTTTGTTTACTATTAAATATTGATTACTAACAACGAACCTTACCGAAAGGCCCAGCATCTTTATTAAATCTCGATTACCTAACCTATAAACGTCAATTACATTGTTTAATAAAAAATAAGATATCTACCAAGTATAACGCTAATATTAATTTAGATACCTCCACTAATTTTCGATAACTAACATTTAAATGAATTTTTTAAAAAAAGTGTTCTTGAAACTTTTATTTTAGTTTTAATTGAAAGCTAAATGATTAAATTTACTATTTCCAGTAAGCAAAATATCCTGGTGTATTTTAAACAAAAATTATATCTAAAAAATTTTCAATTTTTTTTTCTTTTTTAATCTTTCAATTTTTCGGTTGTTTTTGTGCGATTGATACATTTGTAAATAAAGGTTAATTCTCGTTTTAAAAATCTTGCAAAAATAAAATATACATCTGTGACATTATTTTTGGAAAAATAGCAAATTTAATGTTAAATTAATCTGATTTGCACAAGTATTACTTATTTATAGCATAACATTTAGAATAAAATTATTTTTTAATCACAGAGTTGAACTTTCTTACCTTTCCTCTGTACTTGAAATGTGATGACAGCTCGACAGATGCAATTAAGATAAGTGCATGGCAATTACAAGTGACATAATTTTACAATTTTTTTCCTGTAAGAGGAAGAAACTGTGAAACATATGACCTTTTAATGTACATACAGAAATTACCATACAAAAAAGACTTTAAATACACACAAAAAAATTAAAAATTGTTTTAAAAATACGAATACTACCTGTATTAACATTTTCAATTTTCGATTAGTAAATATAATCTTCACTTAATAAGTTAATAAACTAACGACAACAAATCTTTGAATTATTTAAAAATATTTTTGAAACTTTATAAATTATTATCATAAAAAAATGAAGACAATTCTTTTAAAATTTCATTATTAATCGAATTTTTTTTCTTCAGACTACAATGTCCTTAATATATATTATTCATTAAAGCAATAGAAAGCTTATAAAATTAAATAATGTCATAGTTTTATTGCGTTTTTATTTTACTATTGGGAGCAGATTTTTGGAAATAAAGGCAAAATATTTAAAAAAAAAAAAGAATAAAAAGAAAAGAGATGATTTACATTCCCTAATGAGTCCTGCGTTTAACTAATAAAACCAATTTTCACAACAAAATCTAATTTCTTAAAATTTAATGAATTTACGTAGAGGGTGGGTAACAGATGTAAAAAAAAATATTTTTACCGAGATTTTTTTAAGATGATAATTTCAAAAATAATTTAATTTTATTCATTTGTGAATAAGTTCTGAAAGTTCCATTGAAATCCGACAGTTATTTGATTATTGCAAGAATTTCCAAATTAATGTGTTTTTCACCGGAAAAAAATGAGTTACGTAATATTACATTTTCCATTGTAAATTCTCGTAACGATTTGGTTATCTGCTAACTGAAATCAAAACAAGATTTTTTACCAAAATTTTAATTATGTTAGAAGGGGTTACAAATTTTTTTAAAAATAATTAAAAATACTTTGATCTTTCCTCTTAATAATTAACTTGAACATTTTTATAGAAAAAGTTCGTTTTTATTGAGTTTGGGGTCTTTTTTCTTCATATGATGATATTTTAGTTTTATTCAGCGATTTAGTGGAGGTACCTATCAGCATGTTCCTTCTTTAGTTTCTCAGTTTGTACGTTATACCCTGCAAATAATTCATAAATAAGAAGAGACTATTCCGTTTTGATAGCGTGGGAAGACAGGAAAGACATCATAGACACTACTTGGTTTCAGAAAGAACGAAAGAAAAAATAAATATTGGAAGATAAAAGTGTTTAATATTTGTTTCAGTGAAATGGGAAAGTTACCAATAAGATCTGTTCATTTGTATCCCATATTTTATGATTGTTATTAAAATATTTTGCTAAAGTTATTCAGCTCAAATATTTAACGGGTAAAAGACAATACTCGATTTCAGTGAGAATTTAAAAAAAGTAATAAAGAAATAATGAAGGAAAAAAAACAAAAAAGTCTTAAAAATAAAAATCCAATTACAATAAGATAAAATAACATCGTCTGCTGAATTTTTTTTTTTTAATTAAGAGAAATGTTCATAAGACAATGATTTTGCTAGAGAGAAAGAAATAAGAGAACGTAAAAAAAAAAAATATTTATCATCTCCTGCCAATCAATACCTCATAATGGACTACGCGGTTTTGATCGCGGGGAAAGAGAGGGAAAGACACTTACTTGATTTCAGTGAGAAAATGAATGAAACAAAGACAAACAAACAAACAAACAAACAAACAAACAAACAAACAAACAACGAAGGGGAGATAAAAGGGCTTAATGGCTGAAATGGAGAAAGTTGTCGAATGCAATTTTTATATTTTTTTCCAAATCTTTAAAATAACGACTAGTATTGAATATTGATATTGCAGTCTTTTTTTGTTAAAGTTGTTAAGCTCAAATATAATTTAACGATGCGACAGGGGAATTTCTAATTTTATTGTCGTAAACTTGCCATGAGAAAAAAAAAAGATTCGTCAGAAAATTAAAATAGTAGTAGAGAACTATGAAATAAAATTTACTGTGACATTAAAACACAGAGTTCATCACGGCGTCATTCTCCTTCCTACTTACACTTGGCGCAGACATCAAAGGACTTAACCGCAATCGCGAATATCAGTCAACCTCCTCTTTTCACCCATACACATCTTTCAACAAAGAAAGATTGGCCTTCATAAGACATTTCCTAAGCCACTTTTTATTTTAGTTTTAGCTGTTTGTAGTCTACGATAATTAACTTTATTTAAAATTTCGTTTTGTGATCTCTCTTCTCGCTAATAAGGTCTTTGTTTCTTGCTGTCAATGCATGTCTATTTTCCCTATTGCCATCACAAGTAATCCCCCTCCCTTTGTTTGGCTTCAACAATATGAAATTGTGACGGACAGACGGACACACAGAGCTCTTTTAATAATTATTATATTATGGATTTTTAAAATCAAAATATGTGCTGGGTCTTCCACTATGTACATAAGTATTCTGTTGGTATTTATTTGCACTTGTAATGATCGTTTATTGGTAGAAAAAAAATGTAATTCTTTATACCTTCTCCCATTTAAACTAGAAGAAAGATGCCACGCTTTAATCCCGGCTCGAAGACCAAGAAGCGATTTTACCTGACTACCCTACTAGTTTTTTTATTCCCTTCTATGGTGGCAGGATGTGGCTGATTTAAAGTGGGGGAGCTCAAGTGTATGCACCTGGTCTACGCCAAAAAATTACCCAATCTCCACAACCACAGTTGCGCCGCGGTCGATATTTCAATTTCACTGACCAACCCCCTTTGGCGCAATGAGGGAGATGCTGTTGCGAGGTTAGAATCCCGGGATCAGGCACACATATGGAATGAAAACAAATACCACCAGTTCCAGATTTAGATTTGGTCTCGTATGATCTGCAACCTAGGATCCCCAAGAAGATTAAAGAGGTCCCCAAGTGCGCTCTAGACTTGGGTAAAGCTAAAAAATAAAATAAAAGGCGATTTGTTTATTTTCAGATATAATGGGGCTCCTTTGAACTAATTTGAAACAAGTTAGAGTAGTTCTTTAGGTAGGATGTAAAGTTCGGATTTTAAAAAATTTCATGGTATTGTTTTTTTTGTTTATGAAATAATTTGGTCCAAATTATTTGGATGATAGTTGAAGTATTTCATGTTTTACCCAAAAAGTCATCATCTAAAAAAATATCTTTTAGAGTCACAGTAGGAACAAACATACGTAAATGAAGGAGCCTCCCTAAAATTCTACTAGCGCAGGGGTCGACCTACATTCGGCCCTGGATACAACGTGATCTCAACCCAAAGGCCGAAAGAAAAATTAAATACATAAGTCAGTCAGTTAAGTGCCATACATGATACACGCTTGGGCGATCATGTCTCGAAAGAGACATGACTGACTGGACAGAAGATTATCCCGCAGTAGGTTGCCATTGCTTTCTGCGGTAGACTGGTTGCTGACCAAGGCTATAGAACGCAATCTGTCCTGCTATTTAAATTAAATTGGATTAAATCCATAACTGGAAGAAAGAGACGGATTAATACCCTTCCCAAGGGTATTTGCGCGTAAGTGAATACAATGGATTCAACTGGAATTCGAACTCGGTTCCCCGGTTTCTCATTCCGAGCTGACATCCACTGGACCACAACGCACAAATGCATAAGAAGAGTAAGAGTAAACAAATTGAATGGCATTCAAACAGGGTGCTACAAAATAAAAATAAAGATCGGGACTAAATCTTTTTTAGTCCCAATATTTTTAAGTGGGTGGTAAACCGCCTGTTATGTTTTTTTACTCAAGGTTCCAGGTTCTCTTATTTTTTTTTAATGAGCTGATACTCTATAGCTAGCGTTTCCTTTCCTTTTTTTTTTTTTTTTAGATGTATTTATCCTAATCATAAATGAACACTAAACAGTAAATATTTTTTTTATTTTGATTCTTTTTTTAAGTGTACGTTTCTTTTATTTACTTTTCTGAAATGACACCTGTTTTTTCGCATAAGAAAAACACTAATTATTTTGGGAAAATTAGGTTTTATTTTAGATTAGAAATTGTGTCATGATTTAATTGAGACCAAAATACAAAAATAGTTTTCTCAGTTTCAGCAAAATTGGTGCGGTAATGGTGGAAACGCCTTGCCTCTTGTTGCCCGGTAGTGCCATAATATTTCATATCATTTCAATCATTTCATTATAGAGAATATAATAATACGAGAAATTTAAAACATTCCAATTTGGGATAAAAGAACCCCATTCCCTCTTTCTTTTTTTAGCTTCTTTGTTCATCACATTTATTTGTTCAATCAATAGCAGATAAAATCAAATCAAAAATGCAATTTTGTTTGAAACTGAATATTAATAATAATTAATAACAAAGAAAAAACAATGTGTTTCATTTCAATGTACAGAATGCTAAAAATAACTCCATTTTTTGCGCTTACTAAGTACTTAAGGCTTATAAGGAAAGCCAGTCGCAAATAAAAAGAAAAAGTTTTCAAGTATTTTCATTGGTCGTAAGGATGAGTGTTTGTCAATAATTGTGTTTGTGTACTTAATATTGTGTATCAGGAGCGACAATACTACTGTACTAGTTAAAAAGCGGTCACTAGTATATAAAGCTGGCATTAAAAATGTACAACTGCTGCTAAGTTAGCTCGCTTAAATATTAGTCATCTGCTCAAAGTAAGAGAAAAACAATTGTAAATATGGTTTTCGTGACAGTGTTCATAACTTTAATATTGACTGTATTTACTTATGGATTTTATAAAATTGCCAAGCGTGCTTGGGAAGACGGAAAGCCTTTGGATTATAAAAAAGATGTAAAATTAACTGGCAAGGTTGTTTTAATTACTGGTGCCAACTGTGGTCTGGGAAAGGCTACGGCGTTAGATCTAGCCGCCCGAGGAGCGCGTGTTATTCTCGCTTGTAGAAACAAAGAGAAAGCTGAAGTAGCGGCCGAAGAAATAAAAAGTGTAACAGGGAACCAAGATGTTTCCATAGTAATTTTGGATCTTTCTGATTTGGACTCGGTGAAGGCAGCGGCTGAAAACGTTATCAAAACATACAATAGGTGAATATGATTGCATTTTTAATTATTTAATGAGATTTTGTTAAAATTTTCCTCCCCACTGTTATTATCTCATTTTTTGACATTTTTTTAAAAAAATTCTTTTTTATTCAAATTTCTCTTTTCATAAGCACCCCAGATCCCGAATGGCGTTTTTCTTTTAAACTTTAAAAAAATTTACTTACCTAAAACTTCTATGCTCATTACCACGCGATATAAAATTTTTAAAATAAAATGCGTAGTCTAGAGTTTCCCCCCCCTCCCCACCACTCCAGATTACGAACTTTTTAAACTTAAAGTTTTTAGTCTAAAAAAAAAATCACGTTTATATTTGTTTCGGCTTCCGTCGTGGGATCAATACAATGAATTTAATTTAGTTATCAAACGTAGACCCCCTACTATTAATTTTCTGTTTATTTTTATTTTTTATTTTTTTTTTTTTACATTCGTGATTTGGTGTTTTATTTATTTATGGTACAATTAACGAACCTGGTCGTAATGCCTAATTTTTCTAAGTGAACCAAAGGTCCAAAAGTAATATTAACTCCATAAAAAAATATTAGTATGACCCATAAAATAAAAAAAATACTGCCATAAATTACAATGCATAGTGAAATTAAATAAAATAAAAACTAAAAGTATGAAAACTGAAATTTTTCAACAGCGCAAAATGACCGAGTCGCTCCGAAACATATCGTGTTTGCGCGTTAGATTAAAAAAAAATATTGTTAAATTGGCTTTTATCTAGTAGAAGACAAAAAAAAAAGACTTATTTTATTAACTTAATGATGATTCAGAGATCAGGTTATTTCATTTCTTGTTAAATCTAGGAGTTTTTCCAATAATTCATACAGAGATAATGATGCGAAAGAAAGTTTGTCTAAAAAACTGGAACATATTTTCTCTTACAAGGATTAGAAGGAATCTACATCCCAAGTAGCTTTAACGATTTAAGCAGATTTCTTTTCAAAAGAAATCATAAAAAGAAAACCAGACTATGGTTGGTGACATCCTCCCAATCATAAAATCATACTTTTTTTTTTTTTTTTGCTTTTTTGTTCCTGTTATAACAGCGGCGGCTTATGGCTACATCACATTGAAACCCTTACCCCCACCAACCCAAACCAACGTAGGATCACTAAATTTGAGCAATGTTGAGCCTGGTCAGTTAAATAGGTGACCACTTGGGAATACCAGATTGCTCTAAGTTTGAATGCAGATGTTGTAATGGATAATAATAACTTGCGATTGTTAATTGGAGTGCCAAGTCCCAATTGAGGTTTTTGTTGAAGATACTAATTGGGAAAGGTATGAATCCACCTCTTCTTCACAGCTATATAGATTAATTAGTAAGACTTGTATTAAAATCATTATCTCCAAAACAAAATGAAGAAATTATTACAAACTAAAACATTTCTGGAATAGCTTTGAATTTAATTTGAATAATCTGCAAAGAGTTGATAAACTGTAGGAAACAAATCTTTCAATTTTTTTTAAATTTTTTTACTGATACACAGCTTCTCTCTCAAAAATGACATAGTGTGATGGTTGTTTTGCATACTCAAAAGTTTTAATTTTTTTTTATAAATAATTTTGTTCCCTATTTCATTTAAAAAAAATTTCTTGCAGTAGCACATTGACATCTTTATTTTAATTAATTTTTTGTGTTATTTAAAAAATGTATAAAAGTAAAACAGAATTGAAAATTGCACAAGAGTTCAGATTTCAGCAGATGCTATTTGACCTGGCGTACAACAAAAATATAGTGAAATAGGAGTAAAATGGGGTAAATTCCAATCTCTTCTAGCTTCTAAAATATATTAAAATTTAACATTTGTGAATGCATATTAAATTTTGATGTTTAACGACCAAAATGTGTCTCCCTCCACACAACTGTGACAACAAATGTCCAAAATGCTGAGAAAGTAATTTTATCCTCACAAATGCTGCAGTAATACAAAAAAAAATATGAGAAAATTATGTAATAAAAATTGTATAGAATCAGATATTCATGCTTCAAGACTTGTTATACAGTTTATAAAACAGTCATAAAATGACTGATATGAAATATCCAAACATGCAAGAAGATAGAATCTGTGAAAACCAGTTGAATGAGTAACATTTTTTTTTTTGTGTTGTCCATGTTTGACTCTGGAAGAGCATCATCAGAACAACTACAAAGTCTTAAAATAATAGTTACCATGGCACCCTTGCTACTTAGAAATAATATGGTTAATTTGAAAAAAAATTAACAGTTAATAAAATTTAAGAATAAATGTGGACAATCAAATGAAATTTGTTCATAGGGAAATGTTAAAACAAAATACAAACATGATTTGATTTAGGAAAATAAAAAGAATTATGGGGAGAAAAGATTTCTTTAGATTATTTTAAAAGTAGTTCTGATGTTGACAGCAGAATAAAAATGGTCTTCAGAAATTTCATCTTGTTTAATTTTAATAATTTTCAGGAGAGAATATTAAGGCAAAAAATTCCAAATTTTTAAAATTTGCTAAAAATCTATTTATCTAATTACAATAAAAAATGTTATTATTATCAGTCAATTTACTCTGCCTGTTGCAGACTACATATCAACATGGGATATTCTTCTCCACAAAGTTTAATTAAGAGTAAAAGTCAAATCCAGTTCTTAATTGGACATTATAAAGCCAGTATTTTGACTGTTGACCTCTGCTTCTCTTACCGGTGGACAAATTTCTTTTCCGCATAACTTTTATACCATGATTTGATCGTTTGATATGGCCAGACAGTCTAAGTACTCTTAACTTGATAACTGATATGATTAGCTTATGCTTAGAAATATTGTATAGCTTATTAATAATAGAGATATGGTTGCTGAGGCATTTGTTAGTCATAAGTCTCATGGTATGGTTCTGGAATGTAGTGAGCTTTTGAAGTGACTTTGTCACAAGATAACACAACTGAGACCATATAACAACAGATAGGATGTAACCATCAAAGATTTTAGCGTTCAAATGATGATAAACTCATTTTAATGTTAGCACTTCTTTGTTTCTGTTGAAAGCTGCCGAACCCAGAGTGATGCAATGTTGCACAGTAACCATTTCATTAAGTGATGATAGCATGTGACCGAGATATACAAACTCCGTAACTTGAGTGAATTGCAGGTTGTAGATTGTGTGTTGCAGATTGGAATTGTTTTTATCAGTTGTTATGCACTTTGTTTTTGAGATCTTGATGTTTAAGTCAAACTCTAATGCATGTTTGGTCAGTATATTTAGAAAGTTTTGCAGATCACTTCTAGAACTTATGATGGCCAGATTATCTGCATAGCACAGGTATAATAGGGTCTGCCCTCTTATTTCATAGCCAAAGGAGCATTCTTCTTCAGTTGGGTAGATAAGAGCAGCTATAACAACACAGAAAAGAAGTTGCTGATAGGACGTCTAACTGCTTAATTTCCTCCAAGATGTCTACATGTGTAGTTCCCAGATCTACTTTGATATTTGATGGTGAGTTGGTATAAGTTTCTTTCAATAGGTTGATGTACTTCTTGTTAATTGAGGTTTTGTTTAAGAGTTGATACAAATTGTTAAAAGCTTTTGTGAAGTCAATGAAGGTGATATATACAGGGTTGTTGAATTCTATTGATCTCTCAATGATTTGTTCAATAGCTATGATCTGTTCCAGACTCTAGAAAACTTTTAGTTCTTATTAAGCTATAAATAGATCAGATGCTAAGAAAGTTGCTTCACAGACAATTTTCCTCTTCAGAATCTATCTTACATATCTATAAGTCATCTATACTTAGAATATTGCTGCCACAGATGGTCTGATACTCCAGCTTGATACCTTGAGCTCCTTGATAAAATCCAAACAAGAATTAGCAACATTATTAGCCCTGATCTGGCAGCTCAGTTTCAGTCACTGCTGTAATGCTCTTTGCTAGGGTAACTAGACTTTTTGAATTTATTACTGACTAGACTGGCATAGAGATCTCATCAATTTACAGTTGAGTTGGCTAAATGTAACCATAAGTTCTATGCTAACAGTTTCTTTTCTCACACTTGTATAAATCTTTGCCAGCATCATGCTTTTCAGACAACTTTAATCTCCAAAACTTTTAATGCAATGCTAATCATTATCTATCATCCTCCTGATTACTCTCTCTGCTCATTATTAATGTTTCTGTTCCTAATCTTTCTGCATCCATTAACACCTTGTGTCCTAGTGGTTTTACTGCTTTGCATGGGTGATTCCGAATTTGAAAAAAAGCATTATTATGAAAAGCATATAAAAGTTTCTAACAAGAACTTTAAGTTAATCAAACTCTTGTTAATTTTTAAAAATCTCAATAAAATATTTTATCTATTAAAATCCATTTAAAATTTTTTATCGTACCTGTTAAATGTTCAAACACTCAAATGTATGATACAAATGTTTGGGTACTAAAACATAGAAACATTCAGCAACATTATACTATGTTTATCAGAAGGTCCTGATTCACTTGGGAAGCAGAAAGAAAACAGATCTCTGTCTGGTGAAATTTCCAAGGAGTACTTCATTTTGAGCTTGTTCCATACATCTGTGCCATCAATGCTAAACTGTATTACCAGCAGCTAGATCGTGTGTATGGCAAACTAAAGAAGGAATATCATGCTTTAGCCACTCAAGGTTGGGTTTTGTTTCAGCACGACTATATGAGGCCACTCATTGCCAGGTTGACTAAGGAGAAATTTGAACAGATGGGCAGTGTCCACCATTCAATACTGATGCTACTCTGAGTAACTATGGTCTATTTTACTAAGTGGCATACTTTCTCTGCAATCAGCAATTTAACACTTTTGCTGAAGTGAAGAAAGCTTGTTTACAGTTTTTTTTTATTCAAAGCCAGTAGACTAGGATATGGGACAGATTCAGATGCTGGCTGATCACTGGGAGAAGATTGTCAAGAATGCTGGACTTTATTTTAAAGAATAAATGTTGATGTTGCTTCAATAAATTTTGTTTTATTCTGCTTCCTAAGTGAGTTAGGACTTTCTGGCCAACCTAATATAAAACACTTTTTTGCTCTGATATAAAATCAGAACTTTGCTTTTTTTAAAGTTTGTTATAATAAAAAAAAACTGATTGAATATCAAATACTACTCAAGTTTCCTTGGTTGGTGTAGCTAGTGAACTGGTATCCAACTAGTTAGATATCAAAAAATAAATGCTGAAGGACCTGCGCTAATTTTGTCCCTAGTTTTTGTGGGATTCACAGGTTAAAAATGACTTTTGCTACATTCCACCTAGAGGGCTAGTGTCTTCAGCACTTATTTTGGTAACTTAGTTTTACAAATTTAAGTGCTGCACTACTATAGCAGCTAGGTCTTATCATTTTACATTTGCTAGATGTAACTGTAAATTGTATGCTAACAGTTTCTTTGCTTGGATTTTTCACTTGTGGAACTCTCTTTCAGCCAACCTTGATCTTCAAAGTTTAAATTTAAATCAATCCTTCTTAATTCTTGTTCTTCTATTCTTTCTCCTTAATAATGTTGCTCTTTTTTTCGTATTCTTTCACACTCAGTAAACTCTCATGTCTTAGTGGCGTCATCATCTTGCTTATGGTGAAATGATTAAGAAGTACTATTTTGTTGTGCTTCAAGTATCGGTGATTGATTCTGACTGCCTCTTTTTAGTGTAATGGGGATGTGCTGCTTTGTTGTACTTGGGGGCACAAATGACTAGGACAGTTCCTTCAAAAAATAGCTAGAAATCGGAGAATCAGCACTTTCATGTGAATGGGGTCTTTTAATGAGCTCTGTCAACTGTCTAAGGGAAAATGAAATAATTGTGTAAAGTTGCTATCTTTCTTAAATGAATTTGCTTTCTTGGAATGATGTAGAAATTCTTTTGTTTCTACCAGGACTTTTGCAGTGTACTTTAAACACAATATAAAAAAAAACAGTTTTTATTTTGACTTGATTGTGACTTTTCTGGGAATTATTGACATGGTTCTTAGATAATTTGACAAGAGAGATTAATTCTTTGGTATAGAATTATAGAATCTCTATCTGTTAAAAGCACTTTTTTTTTTTTTTTTTTTTTTTAAATCTCAATCTTTAATTAATTTCTTTTGTGAGGTTCAGTGTCAGCAATGTGAGGGAACTAATATTCTGGGAGGTCTTATCATGTTGATAAATAAGAGAAGAGTGCTAGACTGCTATATAATATTTATCCTTGTATAACGTGCATCGTGGTGCAGTGGATATCAGCTCGGAATAAGAAATCAAAGAGCTGAGTTTGAATTCAATTTGAATTCATTGCATTCACATATATGCAAATACTATTGGGAAAAGTATGAATCAGTCACTTCTCCCTCCACCTATGGGTTAAATAGCAGGACAGATTGGGCTCTATAACTTTGGCTGGCGGACAGTCTACTACAGAAAGCAATAGCAACCTACTGCAAGAAAATTTTCTGTTCAGTCACTCATGTTTTCTTTTTTGAGACATGATCGCCCAAGCATGTATCACATATGGCACTTAACTGACTGATATAGCAAAGAATGCTGAGGAATTTTCCTTATGGTGAGTACTGAAAGATTTCCTTACAGATGAAGAGCAAACATTAGGCAATAAATGTGGTTCCAATTGCAAAATGTTGAGAATACCACAGATGGAGTATGTGAACAATGAAGAAGTTTTTAAAAAAATGGAAACAAAAAAGGAAACTTAGAATCAGAAAAAGTTAAAATGTCTGAAACATAATGAGAAAATAGGACTTGGAAAATTTGACAGTATATATTGAATATAAAATAAACAATAGAATTCTTTTTATTATTTCACCCCAACCAATGCATTAAAGCCGGTAAGATGCAAGGGGCTTATTGAGTGTGAGAGAGGATGGGGAAAAAAGCATTAAGGAGCTAGAACAATAATAGAACAGGAATTAAGAAGACAAATGATAACAATTGATATTGCATTTAAATTTTTGAAGATCAGGCTGAACTGGAAAGCAAGAAGCTGAAAAAGTCCCACAAGCAAAAAGTGTGAGAGATGAAATTGCTGTCATAGAACTAAGTTACATCTAGCCATTTTAATTGTAAAATGATGATAGCTGTTGTCAATCTAGTACTGTGCTTAAATTCATAAAGTCTAGGTACATTACAGGAAAGTTCATTAGAACAGTTACCATGAAAACATTTATAGAAAAGGCACAGAAGCTACCTTATGGCAGTGGAGAGTGATTGAAGCCAAATTACCAGATCAGAACAAATAACATTGCAGATACTTCTTTGGACTTTATCAAGACTCTCTAAATAAATGGCAGAAACACTAGACTAGATGTAGCAGCAATATTCAATGAATGAATGAACAGTAGACTTATAAATGTGTAAGATAGATTCTGGCAAAAAATTGTCTAGTATGATTTAGTGAACCAACTTTCTTAACAGCAAACCTAGCAATTGATTCAATATAATCTTTCCACTTTATGTCATGGCAAAGTAATCAGTCTACTGAGTTTGTGTAAATGGATTGCGGGAGAATAACTGGGAGGAAAACCTAGTTTGAAGTTGTGAAGAATGGGAAGTTGTGAAGAGCTATGATCACTCATATCTTAAAGAACCATGAAGCATAAGAAAGATGATAAGAACCCCAACAAACTTCAATGATCTACTGAATGAATTATCATTTTATTAGTCCTGGGTATGACGATAAACTACATCTGGCAGCAAAGCCTCTGATGGGGAGATTGGATGTTTTGAGAAGTATGGAACCACTTCTTAATTGCTGTTGTTCCCAGGTTTACCCTGATCTAAGGTGTTAGCCCCTTAGGAATGTTTACCCACTCTCCCACTAGAGTGAGTTGTGACAAAAGGTCAGTTTTTAAAGTGAGGAACATGAGCGTGGTCACTCGGTTTAAAGTTCAAATATTATCCAGCTACCATTGACACAGAAACATAGTCCCTTACAATCTCAAATAGTGAATCCTCTAAACAAAAATAAAACATTATGAAATTATAAAAGTATTTTTTATATTAAAAAAATTACCAGCAATACATATTCATAGTAAAATGACCAATAACACATTTCTAAAGTAAAATGACCAATAACACATTTCTAAAGTAAAATGACTAGCAATACATTTCATAGTAAAATTACCAACAACACATTTTATTGAAAAATGACCAACAAAGCATTTTATCTGTAATTGAAAGATTACAATCTTTTTCAAAACATTTAGTTGAAGCCATAAAATTACGTTCAAAATATTTAAATTTCAGCATTAAATAACCCATAGAAGTGTTAACATGCTGCTAAATGAAATCAACCTAACTACTATTATTTTATGATATAATTTCTGTTTTAAACATCATTTGCAGTTTATTCATAGAAGTTTAAGAGAAACATGGTAAATGACATCCACTTATTCCTCTTGATATTCATTTTAACCTCTTGTAACACTAGTTCACATAATTACACACTTTGGCATAGCGATTGCCTGCAAGCAATGTACTAAAAATTATTTAAGCAGCTGGTCTGTAGAACACAAATAATTTTTCATGCATTGCAAAAACAATTTCTGTCAATCATTATCAAGATCTCTCATTAATTATTTTGTTGAAGAAAATGAGCAAGATTAATATAATTGCTAGACAAAAGCTTAATAACAATAAATTCACTGTTGCTATTTATAAATGTTATGAATAATCATCTGTTTTTATCTTGGGTGTTATAACAAAATCTCAACTGATATTTGTGGTAGCGTTCCCATGTAGGTCAGAGTAATGCAGAAACATTGAGAGTTGCCTAAATGCGGGTATGACTGTTTGGAAATGAAAGAAAGTATTAAAGTGTGCTGGTCGTAAGAAATGAAGATTGGTGGAGAGAAGATGCTTGTAGAAATTAACGGGTCCATCCACTGAAACAGTAAGTGCCAGTTTGAGAAAATATCTGTTTGAAAAAGCTCAAGACTATCAGTTATATAGCAATAGATTAAATTGTACAGCTAGCTTGTTGGAGTAAACTGATTGGTTGGAAAATAGATTTTTCTAAGCTAAGTTCTGATTGGACACAATGATTATATATTTGAATTCATGTTTTTTTATATATTTTTTTGTTTGTTTTTGTAAAAAATGATAACTCCTTTAAAGAATCAGTCATAAGTTGTAAGATTTTCTTAAAATATGAAGCATAAAATATGAAGTTCCTTTTTAAACTGATATTAATTCTCTTAATCCTGTAAAGCATCAGTAGAATTGATTTAAAATAGATATATATTTTCTTTCCCGTATCTCCCCATCAGTGAATTCAAAATAACGTTTTCCCTTTCCTTTTTCCCCCTTTCTTCTCTTCCTCTTCTTTCCTTTTTCATTTAGCTACACCTTTCCTGTCCTTATTAACATACATATTCAAATGAATTTTTGAATTTTCCATTTTATCAAAGGATCGTCGATGAGATGAAGCGGGTCTGCCCAAAGAAATGATCATTCAGTCCCATTTCTGATTTTTTTTATACGTAAAAATGTGTGTGTTTGTGTTTCATTAAAGACAACTGATAATATGTACTGCAATTAGGCTTTTTAATTTTTCTTTTGTTTGCATAAGTATTTTCTTTTCTGGATATAAAGTGTGCAAAAATTGTCCAAATGTTTTGTATATCTGAGAGTTTTTGTCTATTTTAAGGGCAATTTTGTCAAGGGTAATTTTTATTTTTAACTGAATGTATGGGTTTTTTATGTAAATGTCTAGCATTATATGAATCTTTTATTTTTCAAACATGGTCAGCACATTGTGGTCATGTTCATAGTTGATGTTATTGAATGATTACTTTTTCTTTATTTTTAGTCCTTTTTTACATGTGAATGAGGCTATTATACTTGCATTTTAACATACTTTATTTAATGAATAAAAGAATAGCTGAAAGCTTGGATATACAGAACATTAGACAATTTTTACAAATTTTATAACCAGAAAAAAATAGTTATATGAACGCAAGAAAAATTCAATAAAAAGCTCAATTGTAATCACAGTACCTTGGCAGTTGTTTTTAATGAAACATGTATAAAAGAGGTATTGCTTCCCAAATACACACACACACACACACACACACACACAGATATCTCTATCTCTCTCTATCTCTCTCTCTCTCTCTCTCTTATATATATATATATATATATATATATGGGAAATTTCTAAAGATGTAATTTATTTTTTGTTTTTACCATCAGATTTTATCACTTTAAATGTTATTTTAGTGGATATTTTAAAGTGATATGATATTTAGGCACCAAAAATTTGTTCAAACAGGTTTTATTGAATAACCCGAAAAAGGTCTGTCTATATAACTTTTTCTATAGTTTTTACAACTGAAGTGTTTTACATCAGAATTAAAAATATTAAAACTGTCTAAAATTTAGTTTTATAGATTCATGTACTTTTGACTGTCACTACTGTCATTATCAGGAATTGTAAATCTGTTTGACATGTTCCACTGTTCTTTGATTGCTGGAATTAGAATTTAAGTCAGTCAAAGGTGACGTCATTTGCAATGGTCAAACTGAATTTAAACATGTTCTTTGTTTATTTTTCTCCTTTGATGTGTAGTGACAGTCTAAAGTACTCGAATGCATAAAAAAATGATGTTTGAACTGTTTAGCATTTTTAATGATGATGTAAAAAAACCAAGGCAGAAGTTGGAAAAAGTTATATAGACAGACCTTGTCAGTATAATTTAATAAGACTTCTTTGTATACATATATGTGGATAACAGCCACTTTTTACATTTGCTTTCAAAATAACAGC
The DNA here is from genome assembly GCA_037127315.1 of Ascarosepion bandense. Classification (NCBI taxonomy): domain Eukaryota; kingdom Metazoa; phylum Mollusca; class Cephalopoda; order Sepiida; family Sepiidae; genus Ascarosepion; species Ascarosepion bandense. The sequence goes on from JBBBDQ010029489.1 coordinate 285,785, forward strand.
TTTTTACTTAACAAGGAAATAATGTATTCCATATATTAGCAGATTCAGTAGGTACAGTTCGTAGACAGAAAGTGTAATAGATGCTATGCTTTAAGTAAGGCTCAAATAAGCACCTTCCTCTTTAGAGCCATTAAACTCCAGTGTGGAGAATAGAACCACAGCCTTGCCACACTAGATGTTGCTACAGCAGATTCTGTAGTAAGTAGTTTTATTTGTTTTTTTTATAGAATAGTGTTGTCAGTCACATGCTCAACTTGTTAGGAATTCAGAGTTGTCCTTCTCTTAAACTGGTTGCCAACCAAGGCTAGAGAGCCCAATCTGCTCTACTGTTTAACCCATAGATAAAGGGAGTAGAATGGATTTGTACATTTCTTAAAGGTATTTGTGTGAAATTGTGTGTAACATACTTTGCTTTTTTAAAAACATCAATATTTATTTATTTCAACTTTGATCAGATATGAAATTATCTGATTGAGAATTTCAAAATAAAAGTGTATTATTGAGTACAAATTAGAAAATATTAACTTATCTATAACTGTAAGATTATTTTTCTTAATTTCCTGTTTTATTTTTTAAGTAAAAAGTTTACACTGGATAGTGTCAAAGTTTATGGTACCAGGCCTGTGAGGGTAGCAGAAATTGATTGTTTGATTTTTTTTTTTCTTTGGCTTAACACATTGCAGGTTATAAAGACAGAAAATATTTTTAGATCGTAAGAATTTTCTTTTTCAAATTTTTTTTCAAATATTTTCAATTTTTTGGATAATAATGGTTTAGTGATACAAGTTTTGCTAATTAAGCCATAATTCAGCTCTCTAATTAACAATTCTGAGCCATTATTCATTATACCACCAAGACATCCAAGCTTATAGAACCTGGTATACTCAAGTGGTCACCCATCTTGGTACCAACTAGGCTTAATGTTGTTTAACTTTGGTAATCATGTGAGAACGGTATGGATGTAAGTTTAAGTTTGGTGATTGTATCTCTACAGGAAGCACTACTCACCAGCCAGATCAGACAGTCGATGTCTGCATAGGCCAAAACTCTAGATTTATAGGTGTAGTGATATAGCAAAAGATGTTTGTCTGGCAACATCTTATCTAGGATTCTGGGAAAAGGTGAGCTGCATATGTGTGTTTATAGTGTATGTTTAGTTATTCCTTTGAATTTGTAGCATAATTTACATGAAAAAATAAGATGTGTGAGAGGTGTAGGCTAGGAGGCAACAGCTAGAAAAAATTTGGCAATCACTGGTGTAAACGATATAAGTAAGCTCAATAAAAAGTTTAAGTGTTTCAAAAAGCTAACCAGTACTTCAATCAGTTCACACCTAATACACGCTTGGGTGATCATGTCTTGAAAGAGACATGAATGACTGGGCAGAAGATTTTCCCGCAGTAGCCTGCCATTACTTTCTGCAGTAGACTGGTTGCTAACCAAGGCTATAGAATTCACTCTGTTCAGTTATTTGATCTATAGCTTGAAGGAAGAGACAGATTAATACCTTTCTCAAGGGTACTTGCATGTAAGTGAATGCACCGAATATCAACTGGAATTTGAATTCGGCTCTCTGATTTCTTGTTCTGAGCTGATATTCACTGTACTACAACACACTACCAGTAGTTAAAAGATAGAAATAAAATAAATCATTTGTGAGAGGGAGAAAAAGTGTCATTCTATTGAATTCTGATCCATATTGGATCTATATTTGATCTCAACTCATATCATCTGAATGTCTTCAGGTGATTTACAATAACTGATTTTACTGTTTTTTTTTTTAGACGCTCACATAACAGGGTTTTTTTTATGAACACACAATTTTAAAAATTACGAGAAGTTAAAACATTTTCATCCATGATCCTAATAGGTATTCGTTGGTTTGGTTACACTTAGTCATAATTTCTGTTCTTTCATGAACAAATTCATTTTTGTTTGGGAATAATATAATAGCTAACTTTTCTGGCACAGTCTACATATATATATATATATATATATATATATATATATATTTATATATTTCATTTGTAAATGAGTTATTTTTGCAACCTAGGTTTCACACTTTTGGTATCTTCAGGTGATTTACAATAACTGATTTACATAGTTTTTCAAAGGCTCAAACAGGGATTTTTTACAAATATATGACTGGAATTTTCAAACAACTGAAAAATTTCTTGATAGCCTGTGGTCTATTTCTTTATGGATATTTTTGATTATGCTTGTTGGATGGTTAGATCTTGTGTTTACGTACTTTAAAGTCGTGTTTGTTTTTATAAACACAAAATCTAACCATCCAACAAACATAATCAAACACATCCATAAAGGAATAGAGCACAGGCTATCAAAAAATTTGTCAAACAAAGCAATCTTTGAAAAGAAAAAAGATTATGAAAATGCCTTAAAAAATCTGTCCATAAGAATGTTTCAGAATACAAACTTTAGCTAAACAAACTAATGAAAAACAATATAGAAACTGAAACATTATTTGGTTCAACCCAATGTTTAACTTAGAAGTAAAGACCAAGATAGGACTAATATTTTTTAAATTAATCAATAAACACTTCCCCAAAAACTCGGAATTAAACAAAATTTTCAAAATTTTTTAGAAAATTACATAAAAAAAAAAATCAAACGACCAGAAACCTAAAAAACAATGTACAAAATAACATCATTAACAAGAAATGTAACTAGGGACAAAAATGAATGCCTACTTAACGGACTTTGTAATACAGAAGGGATTATTTACAAAGTAGTATATGATATAAATGGTCAAAGTAAAACATATTTGGGATCTACCAAAGACAGCTTTAAAACCAGATGGAATAATCATAAATCTGCATTTAAACTGGAAAACCTCAAATATTGCACCAAACTGGCTAGCCATGTGTGGAAATTAAAATTGGAATATGGAAAAGACCCTAATATAACTTGGAGCATAGTGAAAATAGCCAAACTATACAAAAATCCTAATGTATACAGAGTGTGTCAGAAAAAAAATTATGTTGTTCCCAGAAAGAAATAAATTACTAAATGAAAGATCAGAAATTATGTCCAAATGTAATCATACCCATAAATACTAGGATCATACAAACATGGATGAACATTTTCTATGATCCTTAAATAACTCCTCTCTAATTTTGAAAATTTTTCGGTTGTTTAAAAATTTCAGTCATGCATTCATAAAAATCCTTGAAAAACAGTAAAACATTTGAAAAACAGCAAAATCTGTTATTGTAAATTGCCTGAAAATATCGAAAAGTTGAAACCTAGGTTGTGGAAATAACTCATTTCCAAATGAAAAATATTCAAAAGTTCTACACTATAATTGTATTGAGCACTTTTTAATACAACTGTGTAATGGTTTAATTTAATTTGAACAAAAACTTACTAATATATATGTGTGTGTGTGTTCCAGAGATACCACTAAAACAATATATAATACCTCAACCAGTTTAAAAGTATATTGTATCATGAACCCTTGTTAACTGCAGTAGCAAATTTCATTAAAATTAGATGTGGGGTTCTTGAACTATTCCTTTTTCTGTTTGTATGATATTTTTAATAGGAAATGCAGTATTTGTTTTCAGTACCCATTCTTATATCAAACAAAATACATAAACAAACTCTTGCATATTATATTACATGGAAATATGCATGCATGAAAAGTAATATTCTTATTATATTAAACCTGAAAAAGCACAGGACAAGTTACTAAACCTGGAAAAGTAAAGGACAAGATATTCTAGTGAAGTAAAAAATAAAAAATTTCTTACTATTGCATTCAAATTATATTTTTAGCTGCAATATTTTAAGTAAGAAATTTTTTATTCTTTATTTCACTAGAATATCTTGTTCTATTCTTTTCCAGGTTTAATATAATTTTAAGATTATTACTTTTCATGTGCGCATTTTTCTATATAATCCATGATTTTTTTCAAGCATTGTTATCAATTTAATATAAATGTAATGCTGAAAACTTCATTAAAAAATATTAAGAAAATTTATCTGTAATTGATTAAAAAAAAATCATTAAACATTGATTATTTATAATTAATTCTAATAAAATGATAAGTGATAAGCAAAGTTTGACAAAAAGGATAAAAGATATCATCAGAATTTAAGTGTTGAAAACCACATGCAAAAATATTAAGTAGAAAAATGTTTTATTATTAGAAGCGTTAGTCACTCACTCACTTATGTACTTAGTCTCCTTTTTTAGATTTCACATATTTTGATATAACTTTTTTTCTACTGAACCAAAATTTAATTTATTTTTTTATTTTTTTTTTTCAAAATGTAGCTAAGGAGGTGTCCTATTTAACTCTGTAAACTGTTTAAATTTAGTTGAGAACTAAATTATTGGTGAAGCTTGAAATTTGCCTAGATAAACTCAATTTTGGACTTAAGAATATATTCAATCATTGCTATGGTTGAATGACTCTGTTATGTGTATGAAAATATTAAACATTCATAATGCATTATACCAACATTATTAAATAAATTTAAATATGCATAACACAGCATATATTTATACAATTCACTATATTAAAAATATTTTTATAAAGAACTACTTGAAAAATGAAGCTGCTGTATATGTCACATGACTTGATAGTAAATATATAAATAGATGTGCACTGGTTTTTTGGTGTTATATATTTTGTAATAAATGTAAGGATGAAACAAGTATGTATAATAAAAAATACACTTATTTTGAAAAAGACCTGTTTTAAGCTATTAGTGCAAATTTTCATGGAATGTGTTAAACAATAAGCATTCTTCTACTGCCTTCAGCATTAATTTTGTATTCAAATTAAATTTAATGGAAGAAATTCTTCCCTTTTAATGTAAAGAAGTAAAATGTCTCTCTATTGATATTGTAAAATAACTGATTTCCATACTTTCAATCAGGATATATCTGCATTCAGGCGTTTTTTATGCTTTTCATTCATTTTTATGTTGAAAAAGATTTTACTTTATTTTATGTGTTAACTATGAAGACCACTGGAACAATAAACCTTCTTTTCCCATCTTAACATACAAATTAAAATGTTTATAAGAAACCTGACAAGTTCATGGGTGGTCAAGTATATGTGTGTATATATATATATATATTAGTCATCCACATACAGGCCTGTTTCGCTGTATCACAGCTCATCAGTGTGGCTAGACATTCACTTGCTTCTGGCCGGGATCAAAATTTGACTGATTTGGTGTCAGTCAGAGTCCTTACTCCCTGAGCCATAGGTGCATGGAATGAGAGAGAGAAAATTTTAGCCTATTATATATAAGCAGTGTATACACACGCCAATCACCGAAAGAACTCAATTCATTGCTGAAGAGTAATGTGTTAATTGCAGAAGTGGTAACATGTGGTAAACTAGTTTCCAACCACATCTATAGAACTCAACTTGTCCTGCTATTTAACCCATAGCTGAAGGAAGAACTGATATAATTATTCAATGGTGATTAGAAAGTTATTTCTTTTGTTTAACATTTAAAAATTACTGAACATAAAAGTTTTTAATATTTTATAAGTAAAATGCACATGTAGTGTTTATGCATGAATTTGGTGGCATAGTAATTTTGAGTTTATTCTCTGAGTCAGGTAATACAGACTCAAGGTCAGTAGAGATGGAAAGCAGTATTAAAGATCAAACAGTATGATATATCCCTAGATATAAAACTTGAACAACCTAACCTGGTAGATTAAATAAAGTGTTCAGTTTGAAAATCTCTGAAGATAAACAGAAACCTGAAGAAGGCTAGAAGGCACAGCAGTTGAAATATTGTGATAATAACAAAGTTGAAACATTTGTTTGACTGTAAATAATAGAAATAATGATGGTTGCAGATCCCAGAAATTCTGACTGAATGTCAAATGCAATTGCAGTGTAACTTAAATATTAGCATCCTTTTTTAACTGTATGAGTAAACTAGTTTATAAAGTGTCTAAAGAGACTCCACCTAAAATTCTCAAAAAGTTCTTCCTCTGTTAGCACAAAGAAGCAATTGCTGATATCACCCCCAGATGTTCTTATCAATTTACCCTTACCACCTACTTGTGAATGAGTTACAAGGGAGTAATATACAAGGGAGGGAAAGCTTTTACACGACATCAGCAACAAAGAAGGAATTTTTTTAAAAGTAGAAATATTTGTAACCATGAATATTTTCTTCTATGTAAAATTAAAGTTACCCTTTCTTTCCTCTTCCTGAAAAAGTATTAGTCATTATGATAAAACAAATATGTTGTAGCGAGATGACAAATGACGTTTCACTGTCGGATTAAATTGCGTTGTTTTGTTTTTTACATTGTCAGATGGCTTTGAAAGCTTCTTCTTTTATATATCATGTCTCTTCAGGATATAGGAGATCGTAGCGCTTTACAACTTTCTATTATTCTATTTTATAGATATGAAACCACCCTATTATAATAAAGACCGTTGTGTATTTATTTGTATTTATGTATATATTTTCCTCCTATCACACTCATAGAGAGAGACTATAGCAAGGCAGTGTGGGCTCAGTTCCTTCTCTTTACTACCAGTTATTAAACTTTACTACCAATTATGAAATCTCTTGCTGCATGTTTACTCTTTAACAGTGGCTTATTTTATTGTTTTGCAATAACTATGTCATCAAGTATTGCAGAAAATACATATATATCTCCTCTCTGTTGTAATAAAGACCATTGTGTGTGTGTGTGTGTGTGTGTGTGTGTGTATCTATATATATATATATATAGAGAGAGA